>CAKNXH010063587.1:77777-149165 GCA_932178445.1 Andricus quercusramuli | reverse complement strand
TATATATATATATATATATCATACATTATTTCTATATAACACAGAAGCGGATTATACGTTGCTTTATTTGTATGATTTTTTATTTACTGTAGTAAAATTATTTTATTTTCTGCTACAATTTTATACACTGTCGAATGTATTTTATTCTATTAGACAATAAAATAATCTTTTGGTCCAACCCCCCTTGAAACCGCACCATTGCGTGCACTTGAAGCAAGCGTAATGTAGCCGCTTCCAGCCCAGTGACGTTCGCACAAGCGTACTTCGTCACCGCGCTGGGCCGAAATGAAACTTTACGCCCGCTACATAAAACTTTACGCCCGCTACACATATACTGCAGCATGCAAGTGAGGATATGGAGGAAATTATCTTTGTCTTGAAAAAAATTGTATCGCTGTACCCCACAGTCTCCCTTCTTCAAAGTATGCTATTTCTTTCTTACACTTATAATCTAAAATTGTCAAGTACACCAAACGTCCTCTATCTGCTTCACATGTACTATTTTTCACAATGAAACTTACATATTTTATTCTTCCAGGGCGAGAAAGTTCTTCTGGAGAAAACTTAGTTACGAGCAAACGAAAAGTTCCTGGATATAAAATATTAAATTAGGATAAATGGCACCTAGAAAGTTTCAAATTGATACATCACGACATTTTTTTTCAATCTCAATGGTACATTCTTGATCTTTCCTTTGTGTTCTACCATTGGGTAGTATAATCGTCGAGAATCGTTATTTGTAACTATCGTAGTTCAATCTTCTAGGTCTACAGACCAAGAGTGAATCAAAGAAATCATCGGGAAGACAGGATGCTGGACCACATTCTCGTACAACTACTCACGTTTCGTCTGCCTATAAGTCTGGTGCCAAGACTTCAATTGAATACGACCTTGATGACACTTTGGAAATCAAGCAAGAATTCATCCAAGGTATGATCATTTCAATTAAAATTCCCCAAATGGAACTTGAAAAAAGCAATCGTATCTTATATTCTGTTGAATTTCCAGATTCAGAGACGATTGCACTCCAGAAACGGAATGGAACAAATGAGTCAAAATTGTGTACCTTAAATATAAGAGAACATGACATTTTGCCTGCGAAGTGCAAACTGCTGCAACTAAAGGAGTTGGAAATTCCGGAATCAAAACGGGAAACGAAGTACGCATGCAAAAAGTGTGCTCGAACCTATATATATAAAAAGAGTTTGACTTCTCATCAAAAATTTGAATGCGGCGTCATGCCACAGTTCCGTTGTAAATTATGCGGCCAACTATTTAAACGGAAAAGTCACATGAATGGACATATTGTTCAGTTGCATGAGAAGACAAGCTCAACGAAGTCGGTATTATTGCATGAATGCGACCAATGTTCCCGAAGTTACATTCGAATACATGATCTAAATCAATTAAAACGTTTATACCATGCAGAAGTCAAACCGCAGTTCATTTGCGATCTTTGCGGGTATGAAACAAATCGGAAAAATAACTTAGTAAAACACAGTAATTATCGCCACTTACAGTTATCTAAGTCAATGCATAAATGTGACAAATGTTCGCGAAGTTACACATGGTTGAGTGCTTTAAAGCGACACAAAAATGTACACCACGCCATATGAAATAATAATAACGTACTCGAAACATCAGACTAGGAAATTTCTAATATAGGTTGAAAAACTCATTATTGTGCAAATTTCAAGTAATTCATAAATACTGTTTGTGAAAATCACTTCATGAGAGTCAATTTTACTTTTTGAAGGTTGCGAAAGAGTAAATTTACTCTTCATCGATATCGACATAAATGACTTACTTCAATGTGGAATTTATTATTATACGTTTTGTTTATTTGGAAAAAATCTCTGTAGGAGAAGTTATAGGTTGATGACGACAATCCTTTCAATATACTATCAAGTATTAAATACTCAATAATGAGTATGAAGAAAGTGTATTGTGGCTGTTTAATTTTTGTTCACATCTATATATAATACTTTATTCATTAACTTTGAAGGTGCGAGTAATACGTTATTTGATCTGTATGATTTATTTTTTGCCATAAAAAGTATTGCTTTACCTACTATAATATTATGCGTTAACGAATGGATAATTGTATAATGAAATGGATAATTATGACAGAATAAAATATTTATATTTCTAAGATCTTCTCTAAACCTAATATATTTATTTAAATTTTACTGGGTTGTTTTCGTAATCATCCATCTCCATGATGATCTAAATAGTGCAGTAGTTTACCTAGAAATAAAATTACAAAAATATAAACTTGTAATTTTGAGAAATTTTATAACATTGCAAATAAGAAGCCTCGGTGGCTCAGACGATAGCACGTCAGATTTCCATGCAGGAGGACTGGGGTTCGATCCCAGGGTTTTGGTGGTTCGGAACCAACCTTAAAATGTAGGTCCCTTCAGAAGATACTGGTTACGTACCATGGAAAAAAGGGCCTTTTGAGAGCCTAACCTTGAGGGTCAAAGTCGATTTTAAGAAGACTCGAAAATGAGTTATCCATCTCCTTGTCTAGAGACCCATGTCGAGGAGATTACCTCTCGTTGGTCACTGGTCGATTTTGAGTAATGAAAACACACATTTTTTACATAACACATCAGAACAGTGCTTTAAATCTGTGCGTCTAACTGATGACCTCAGGACCACCTTATTCTCCTTCTGCGGCCTGCTAGGGAGGATTTCGAATGGCAGTGTGGGTGAGGATCACTTTGACGTGCAAAGAAGGAAGTCATTTACTATGCGATGTAGTCCATCTGACACCTGAGAGGTATATTTCCAGAACGTTGGAAAAAGCGAAATTTACCGAGATTTAAAAAATACTCGGTGGAGGTGGCTGGATTCGGAGTACTACCTTGAGAATAAAAACGGGTGTGGCACAACAATAGGCTTCATAACTTGAGTGTTGGGGGGGGGGGGGCTCATGCCCCCTCTGCCCACAATAAAACTAACTAACATTTCAAAATAAAACTGACACATTTTCAAATTAACGTATGTATGACATTCTTTCAATCTCAATACTACATTATTTTATAATGTTAATTCTGTACAAGTATCGTATAGTCTGCTGTGTGTACTTACACTTAATTTACTGCATGATCTTTTCTTTGTATTCATCATATCTTTTTTTTTGAGTAAATTCAAATATCTTTTAAAAACAGGAAGCGAAAGATTTAAATTTATAAAATATACTTGAGTGCTATCGGTTAGGCTAATGTGATTTTGTAAAATTGAATAATTAAATCTATAACTTTCACTTTATAATGTTCTAGAAAATCATACCAAAAGTCAGTCGAAGAAATCATCAGGAGGACCAGTTGGTGGGCCATATTCTTGTACAACTACTCTAATTTCCTCTGACAATAATTATGGTGCCAAGAATTTAATTAAATACGAAAATGATGAAGCTTTGGAAATCAAAGAAGAATTTATCCAAGGTTACTATTTTAATCCAAATATCCTGAATGGAGCTATAAAAAAGCAACTGTACATTACATTTTGTTAAATTTTTAGATCCAGAGACAATTAAAGTCCAGCAACGGAGTAAAACAAATGAGTCCAAATTGTGTACCGTATATATAAGAGGAGATGACATTTTAAAGGCTGAGCATAAACTACAGACCACGAAGAAGCAGAAAAATCAGGAATCAGAACAGGAACAAAAGCACACATGCGAAAAATGTGCCCGCAGCTATAAATGGAAAAGTCATTTAAATCGCCATCTAAAATACGAGTGCGACGTCAGGCCTCAGTTTAAATGTAAATTCTGCGCAAAACTATTTAAACGGTTAAGTAACATGAATCATCATATTGATCACGTGCATCAACAGTCAAACTCAGAGAAATCGTTATTGAGGCATAATTGCGACAAGTGTTTGCGAACTTACAGTTGTTCAAGTCATTTAGCTCGACATAAACGTTTAGTACATGCAGCAGTCAAACCACAATTTACTTGCGATTTTTGCGGATATAAATGCAATATGAAAGGTCACTTGATAAGACACATGATCTCACGTCACTCACAGATACCGGAATCCAGACATGAATGCGACAAATGTTCACGAAGTTATCGCTGGTTAGGTGCTTTATATGAACATACACGTTTAGAACACGCAGCAGTTATACCACAATTTACTTGCGATATTTGCGATTTTAAAACTAAGCGCAAACGTGACTTACCAAGACATATGACTTCCAAACATCTTAATAAATTGTAATTATTACGTATGCGAAACTTCAATCCTTGGGAAAATAACTTTCTGAAGATCCGAAAAGGTTGATTTACCATAGTGTGCGAAGGTTAATAAATTTTTTAATGTTAATTCAATTTTTTTTAATCCGCCTATAAAGGATTCTTTTCTAAAAGAATATTATTCTAGTCTACGGATATTATTGGTTAGCAAAAGCTAAAAAAATTTTAAGAAAAATTAGAGAATATTGAAAATGAAGTTTTGCGGTCACCCGGATATGATATTCTTGCGAGTACTTTATTTTTTGCCTTGTCTTTCGATTTCTCTCTTTTTTTTTTTTTTTGTTGACTTGAAGGATCGAGAATTACTCAGGTACCTGGGTACCCTGGTAATAGCCGAAGTATCGGATACTCAAGTAGTCGGGTAATTCCCGGGCACTCATATTAGTTTCAGGTATAAAGAATATATGTAGTGAAACAAAAGGTAACACGAGCAAAAATGTTAGATAAACCTTCATTAAATATTTTTGTACGAAAACTTGACGTCATCATTAAGCATCTGCTTATTACGCAAACATAATTTAAAGGCCCAAAGCGATGATTTCAAATCAAAAGTAAGTTACTGCTTAACCTTTAGAAAATTTTACAAACGCAAAGCTATACGTGCATGATTAGGTTAATGAATTTACACCGAATTTACTTTCATTTATATACAGAGCGAAGAATCAGTCCTAAGTTCTTATATTATTATGATAATAACTTATTGTATCACAAAAGAAATTACTTAGATAAAAATATTTTATTATTAAAATCGACTTAGGACATTATCTCTGTTCTTTTGGCCTTACTGAATAATTTACTGTCTTAAAATGAACCAACGAAATCTCACTAACTTCCAGTAAAATCTCACTGGTTTTATCAGCAAGAAGTGTGCCACTGCCAATTATTGAGATTTCACTGGTTTCCTTAGTGGAATACCGTCAGCAATTTTATCATTTACGGGAAGTAGAAGTCTTGAAGCTCCTCCTTAAAATTTTTTTGGTTCAAATTAATTTTGGTTGAAAATATTACAAGTTTAAGATGCTGGTCTTTGAATAATAATGAAATTTTGAAAATGAAGCTTTTTGGCTGCTGTGATTTACTCTCCATCGATATCAACATAAATTGCTTTCCTTAGAAATATAGTGTAGGTCTGTCGCAAATCAGTAATATTTCTTAGCATCTATATAAAATACATGATTACAGAAGCGGGTAACACATTACTTGATCTGTATGATTTATGATTCACTATACAAAATTATCACATTTTTAAAATTAATATTATATAATAATTATATAATAATCTGACCTCGGAAATCAGGCTTAATTGCAACAAATGTTCGCGAACTTATCGCTTGTTAAGAGGTTTATATGAATAACTAAACGCAAACGATACTTGCCAAGACATATTACTTCAAAACATCTCAATAAGTAATAATTGTTACGCATGTGGAACTTTAATCCTTGGGAAATTTCTGATACTAATTAGGAAAATTCTTGTATGTAATCAATTAAATGCTTCGATTCCTTAAATTACTTTTTATATATTTTTTTTTATTTGAAATTTTGTTACTCTGGCTATAAAAGATTCTATTTTAAAGATGTTGCAAAATTACGATTCTGGTCTACGAATATTAATAGTCAGCAAAAATAAAAAATTTGTCAGGGAAAAATTACGGAATTTTGGAAATGATGTTTAGCGGCCATCCCCCCGATAAAATATTCTTGTGAGCACATGATGTACTTTCCCGGTATTTTTATTCTTCTTTAACCGTTGCTTTGTCCTTACGATACATTTTAAATCTTCCAAGTCGAGAAGTTTCTTCGGAATACAACTTATTACGAGCAAACGAGAAGTTTCTGGATATGAAATATTAAATTAGGATTTATGGCAGATAGAGAATTTCAACTTGATATATCTATGATAATTTTTTGGTCTCACTATCACATTCTTTTATAATATAATGTTCACCCAAGTAGAATATAGTCTGTTCTGGAGGATTACTGTTAATTTAGCCAAGGCATGATCCTCGTGTGTAATCGTGCATGATCCAAGTGCATGATTCTCTCTTCGTGTTCCTTCTATCTTTTTTTTTTTTTTTTTTTTTTTTGATATCTGAGCCTCCATTAGACCTTAAGACTTTAGAAATAGGAAGCGAAAGATTCAAATGGAATATGTCCTCAAAATCATTGGGTAGTGTAATGCGATTGAGTATGAGTGATTAGTTACATCTGTATCTGCTGTAAGTTGAATATTAAAATAATCGCAAATTGCTATTTGTAATTTTTACGTCTTAATTTTCCAGATAAATGGAACAAAAGTGAGTCAACGAAATCAGCAGGAAGACAGGATGCTGAGCCATTTTCTTGTACGGACATTTCTTCTCATAATAAGTCTGAAGCGAATACTTCAATTAAATATGAAATTGATGAAACTTTGGAGATCAAGGAAGAGATCATCCAAGGTATGAATACTGCAATTAAAATACCTTAAATAAAACTATTAAAAAAGTCATTCCTGTGTTATATTTTGTTAAATTTTCAGATCGAGGGACAATTACGGCCCAGATACGGAATAATACATATACATCAAAATTCTGTACCGTAGATGTAAGAAATATTGAGAATTTGGATGTCAAGCTCAAACCGCGAAACGCAAAGGAGCATGAAATTAAGGAGTCAAAACAGGAAGTGAAGTACACATGCAAAAAGTGTG
The DNA here is from genome assembly GCA_932178445.1 of Andricus quercusramuli. NCBI lineage: Eukaryota > Metazoa > Arthropoda > Insecta > Hymenoptera > Cynipidae > Andricus > Andricus quercusramuli. The sequence goes on along the minus strand of CAKNXH010063587.1, from coordinate 142,206 downwards.
CCCGCAGCTATAAATATAAATATAATTTGAATGTTCATCAAAAATTCGAATGCGGCGTCAAGCCACAGTTCAAATGCGAAATATGTGACAAACGATTTAAACTGAAACAACAGATGAATGCACATGTAATTCGCGTGCATCAGAAAGCACACACCAAGAAACCGGTATTTATCCATAAATGCGACGAATGTCCTCGAAGTTATACTCGAGTAAATGATTTAAGTGTACACAAACGTTTAAAGCACGGATTAGTGAAAACAGAATTTTTTTGCGATTTTTGCGGACATAAATCGTTCAAGAAAGTTAACTTGATAAGGCACATTACTTCATGCCACTCACAGACATCGAAAATCAGGCATAAATGCGACAAATGTGAGCTAAGTTACATTTGGCCAAATCATTTAGCTCGACATAAACGTTTAGTACATGCAGCAGTCAAATCACAATTTATTTGCGATTTTTGCGACCAGAAATTCATTGCAAAATGTGATTTATTAAGACACACGACTTCACGCCACACTAACAAAAAAAACTACTTATCAAAATCTAGCCATAAATGCGATACATGTTCGCGAACTTATCGCTCGTTAGGCGGTTTACATGAACATAAACGTTCAGAACACGCAGAAGTTAAACCACAATTCAGTTGCGATATTTGTGATTTCAAAACTAAACGGAAACGTAACTTGCCCAGACACATTATTTTAAAACATTTCAATAATTAATAATTGTTGCTAATGCGAAACTCTAATCTTTGGGAAATTGCTCATACTAGTTAAGAAAATTCTGGTCTACGAATATTAATAGTCGTGCATGATGCTCACCGATTCCAGAAGTGGAAATCAATGGGGATTAGGTGAATTAAATTGAATTACTTTTTATGAAATTTAATATATAATATTAAATTTCACTTCCTGAAATTCCGAGTACGGAGATTTACCAGGGTTTCAAGGATAATAAATATTAAATTTTGTTATTTTCATTTGAAATTTCGTTATTCTGTCTGTAAAATATTCTGTGCTAATAATGTTATAGGATTATGATTCTGTTTTACGAATTTTAATAGTCAGCAAAAATGAAAAATTTTTCAGTAAAAATTAGAGAATACTAAAAATGAAGTTTGTGGGCATGCTGATATAATATTCTCGTGACTACATAATTTATTTGCCTTATATTTGTATTCCTCTTTATCAGTCGCTTTTTTCTAACAATGTATTTTTAGTTAACAATTTGGTCAACACTCTTTTTTGCATTACGTCAAATGGGTATATACCTTGAATTACTTTTTGTGAAAATCACATAATTGCTTATTATAGGTTTTGTTTACTTGGAGAAATATGTATATGAGAAGTTGTAGACTGATGACCATTTTCTTTTCGATTTGCAACCAACTGTTATGTATTCAATAATGATATAAAGGAATGTGGGTTATGACTGTTTACCTTTCCTGATGAAAGTTTTGTTTGAACTTGTGTCACAAATAAGTAAATATAATTAGAATCTGTATGTAATGCTTTATTTATGAACTCCAAAGATTAACAAATGTATCATATACTAAGACAATAAAATAATGATTTTGGTCAAATTTGGCTACTTTCTTTTAACTTAATATCTTACTTTAATTTTTTCTGTATGATGCTTTTGTGAATGACGATTTTACTAATCATGTAAATACTGAAGGGTTTCACCTACAGATAAAAAAACATAAATTTAAGCTTGTGGAATTTTTAGATGAAATATAAAAATATAAAATGTAAATTACAAATTGTGTTCTTCCAGAATGAGAAAGTTCTTTGAAATCAGCCAGTTATGAGCAAACGGAGAAGTTTCTGGATATAAAATATTAAACTAGGATTTATGGTAGATAGAAAATTTCAAATTGGTATATTTATGACAATTTTTGATTCTCACTATTGAATTCTTTTTTAATATAAATTCTGCCCAAGTAGAATATAGTCTGCTGTGGTTAATTACTGTTAATTGAAACAAGTCATGATTCTCGTGTATGATCGTGCATGATCCTAGTGCATGATGCTCTTTTTGTATTCGTTTTATCTATTTTTTTGTATGGAAACTCGAATCTTTTTTCGAAATAGAAAACGAAAGATTCAAATCTATAAATGTATCTTCAAAGCCCTTGCGTAGTGTAATGTAAGTGTGTATGATTGAATTATTAAAGTTATATCTACTGCAGAATAAGCAATAATATAATCAAAAATTGCTACATATTTGTAACCTTCGCATTATAATTTTCTAGATATACATATCAAAAATAGCCCAAAGAAATCAACTAGAAGAGAGGATAGTGGGCCATATTGTTCGAAAACCAGTCACATTTCTTCTGGCAATAAGTCGGGTGCCAAGACTTCAATTAAATACGAAATTGATGAAACTTTAGAAATTAAGGAAGAGATCATTGAAGGTATAACTATTGCAATTGAAATAACTCATATAAAACTATAAAAAAAGCAACTTCCCATAACGATTTTTCTTACATTTTCAGACCAAGAGAAAATAACAATCCAGAAACGGAATAAAACAAATGATTCAAAATTGTGTTTCGTAAATATAAGAGAGGATAATGTTTTGGCTGTGAAATGCAAAATTGTGGACCTCAAGAAGCATGGCATTTTGGAAACGAAACCGGAAATGAAGTACACATGCAAAAAGTGTGCTCGAATCTATAAAAACAAGTCTTATCTAAACTATCATCAAAAATATGAATGCGGCGTCATACCACAGTTCAGTTGTAAATTCTGCGGTCATCTATTCAAACGAAAAAGTCACATGAATGAACATATAGATCAGGTGCATCACAAAACAAGCTCAACGAAGTCGGTATTAATAATGCATAAATGCGACATATGTCCTCGAAGTTACATTTGGCGAACTCATTTATCTCGACACAAACGTTTGGTACATGCAGCAGTCAAACCACAATTTATTTGCGATCATTGCGGATATATATCCGATCAGAAATCTAATTTGAAAAAACACATGACTTCACTCCACTTACAGACATCGAGAACCAGGCATGAATGCGACAAATGTTTGCGAAGTTACAGTTGGATAACAGATTTAAATCGACACAAACGTGTACATCACGCAATGTTTTAACCGCAATTCATTTCCGATTTTTGCGAATATAAATTAAATTTAAAACGTCAATTGGTAAGATACATCAATTTACGTTACTCTAGCCAAAAAAAATATTCATAAAAATCTAGCCATAGATGCGGCAAATGTTCGCGGACTTATAGCTCGTTAGGCGGTTTATATAAACATAAACGTTCAGAACACGCAGAAGGTAAACCAGAATTTGTTTGCGATATTTGTTATAGCAAAACTAGACGAAAACGTGACTTGCGAAGTAGTGATGCATCTCGAGCATTCAAAAATGTTTCCAAACTTTCTTCAGATTAAATTAAATCTTCGAATATTATTTATAATTACAAAAATGTAAATTTCATTCAAACTTTTTGTTTAATTTTAACAACCACTATTGCTATACTCTAATGATATCACATAAGAAGTTATTTAAAAATAAATAATTATTGATTTTGAGTATTCTGTCTATAAATATTAATGGCCCTGTTTAGAGTGAATATATTTATTACACTAAACATGACATAAAATGTCATTTTAAATTAGCTGTAAGGTTTTGCTATTCAGGCTTCTTAGACCATTTTACAAAGATCAGGAATTACATCAAGTGTAATGTTCTGAAAATTTACAATAATTTATCATAAAGATGGAACTTAGAATTTTTCTAATAGGAAAATAAATTGTTTTGGCGATAGTTGTATTTATAGTTTCTCGACATTTTAGAACACATGAACCATATTTTTAAAACTTTTTTTCATTTTTTAAATATTTATAGTATAGTTAATAGTAAATGCCGGTATAGTACTGCCCCGATCATGGAGCCAACCCTCTGCCAGTACTGGGCGAATTGCTGATTATCTGTACTGGTGACCAGTACTGTGTCAGTATCCGGCCGTCTGCAGATTTTTTCACCTGGCTTTATGACAATTTTTTAGTCTTACTATTACATTCTTTTATGATATAAATTTTGTCCAAGTAGCATACAGTCTGCTGTGGGTTACTGTTAATTGAGTCAAGTCATGATCCTAGTGTATGATCGTCCATGATCCTCTCTGTGTGTTCATTCTATCTTTTTTTTTTTTTAATTTGAATCTTCTTCAGAAATATGAAACGTAAGATTCATATTTATGAAATATGTCGTCAAAAGTCATCTGGTAGCGTAACGCGATTAAGTGTGAGTGAATTATTAAATCTTTATCTGCTGCAAGAGAAGGATTAATATCATCGGATAATGCTATATGTAACTTTCACGTTATAATTTTTCAGATATACAGATCAAAAGTGAGTCAATGAAATCAACAGAAAGACAGAATGGTAAGCCATTTTCTTGTACGGAAATGTCTTCTGACTATAATTCTTGTGCGAATACTTCAATTAAATACGAAATTGATGAAACTTTGGAGATCAAGGAAGTGATCATCCAAGGTATGAATACTGCAAATAAAATACCCTAAATAAAACTATAAAAACAGTCCTCTGTTATATTTTGTTAAATTTTTAGATCGAGAGACAATTACGGTCCAGATACGGAATAAAACATACAAGTCAAAATTCTGTTCCGTAGATGTAAGAAATGTTGAGTGTTTAGATGGCAAGCGCAATGATTTCATGTCGCTCACAGACATCGAAATTCAGGCATACATGCGATAAATGTTCGCAAAGTTATCGCTCTTTAAGTGGTTTATATTAATATACTCGTTTAGAACACGCATCAGTCATACTAAAATTTCTTTCCATTATTTGCGATTACGAAACTGAACGCAAATATTACTTGTCAGATCATATTTCATCAAACCATTTTAATTTATATTAATTATTACGCACGTGAAACTTCAATAATTCTTGTGAAATTTGTCGTACTGATTGAAAAAACTCTTGTGTGCTTCACAATTAATGCTTGTGTACTTCGAATTTCTTTTTTTGGAAAATACTTAATAATATTCAGTTTATTTTCTAAAGTTTCAATAAGGTAGATTCTGCATCTATATCGATTTATTATTACTATGGGATTGACAGTAAGTTTGTGTTTTTTTTTCTTGATCTATGGCACATGATGACTTTGTGAAACTCTTCGCCTGGGGTGATTTCTAGGGAGATTGATTAGCGAACTTTGTCAGACCAGTGTTCCGGAACGAACGTTCTATTAAAAAAGGCAACACGGGAATACTACATTGATGTACAAATTTAAACTTCCCGAAAGGGATTTGGCTTAATGGTATAATAATATTTATAATATTAATAAGAAGAAGGAAATTGTTATCTCCAGGCGGTATTCTCAATATTATCTCAATCGAGTTGAATCTTAACATTTCTCTTCAGAATCAGGCGTAGAATACGAATAAACTATAACTTTTTAAATATCAACACCATAAGTCTGTTTTATAGGGTCCCAAATAAACATAAGTGAAAAAATGGGTTTTGCGAGTTCTTCGCGGTAATTGACTTTTTTGTGGTTTTTTTTATGCAAATTGTTTCTGGCACATAAATGACCACTTCCTACTAATAATTCGATGTTCACATGAATTGTTTGAACAATTTATTATTGTTTTTAGCCATTTTCTCATAGAATGGAGTTAGAAAGACGTTTTTGTTTCAAAAATTTCCCAATTGAATCGGTGAATGTTAAAGGGGCAGTAGTCCAAGAAAGCTGACTTTTGGAAAAACGAGAAAAACTGTACCGTTTCGAAAATATTGGCAAATTGACAATATTTTCGGTCCTTATAGCATGAGCCCTTACAGCAACAGTCCTTATAGCAACGGTCCTTATAGCATGAAACGATGCGGCTGCCCATATAGAACCCGAAAATGCATAAAAACGAAAATCGATGAAAATGGACAACTGCCCCTTTAACATTCACGGATTCAATTGTGTCCAATTTTCAGTTAGAGGAAAGTGATAGTTCATCGATGTTAACAAGAGTGATTGTTCAAACAATTTATTATTAATGTTAATAATATTCTCTTAGGAAAATGCTACAAAATTTCAGTTTCAACAAAAATTTAATTAATTATTTAAACAATTTAATAATACTATTCTTAATATTATATTTGAATAATGCTAGAAAGATTCGGTTTTTTCTGAAATTTCTGGGTTAATAATGAATAATAAGTTATAATGATTTCAAGTTAACAAAATAATTGTTTAAACAATTTATTATCATTGTTAATAATATTCTCTTTGCCTCATTGGTAGAATGTTTCGGTTTTTCCTGAAATTTTCAACTGTTTGTCTATTTTTCATTAGGCGTGACTTAATAATTAATTAGATTTGGCAAAAATAATTTTTTAAACAAATTATTATTATTTTTTATGACTATCTTCATCTACATCAGTGCCTGATAGTTGCTGGTTTTCGGCAATTTTTACCTTTCCGTCGTTTTGTCAATTAGTGAGGTAATAATAAATTAAAGTTAACAAAAAAGTTGGTTAAACAATTTAATATTGATTCCTGCCTCTCTTGCAAAATAGCTTTTTTTTTTAAATTAATTTTTTCAAGCATTAGGAAAAGAACACAAATAATTCACCTAAAATAACAATACCATTCAAAAAATAATTTTTGTTGTGGTTGACTTATTATTTGTTCATAAATAAAAAGGCGAAACAAAGTTAAAGAATTTAGAAAAAACCGCCACTTTCTAGCACTTATATAAGAAAAGATAGTTATGAGCAATATTAAATTGTTTAAACATTTTTTTGTTAACTTTAATTAATAACGGACTCACTAAGTGAAAAAAGGACAGAAATGTAAAAATTGCCAAAAACCCGCAACTATCAGGCACTGATGTACATGAAGATAGTCATAAACAATAATAATTTGTTTAAACAACTATTTTTGCCAAATCTAATTAATTATTAAGTCACGCCTAATGAAAAATAGACAAACAGTTGAAAATTTCAGAAAAAACCGCAACATTCTACCAATTAGGCAAAGAGAATATCATTAACAATAATTGTAAATTGTTTAAACAATTATTTTGTTAACATGAATTCATTATTACTTTACTCCAATTGAAAATTGGACAAAAACCCAGAAATTTCAGAAAAACCGCATCTTTCTAGCATTATTCAAATATAATATTAAGAATAGTATTATTAAATTGTTTAAACAATTAATTAAATTTTTTTTGAAACTGCAAATTTGTAGCATTTTCCTAAGAGAATATTATTAACATTATTAATAATAAATTGTTTGAACAATCACTCTTGTTAACATCGATGAACTATCACTTTCCTCTAACTGAAAATTGGACACAATTGAATCCGTGAATGTTAAAGGTGCAGTTGTCCTTTTTCATAGATTTTCGTTTTTATGCATTTTCGGATTCTATATGGGCAGCCGCATCGTTTCATGCTATAAGGACCGTTGCTATAAGGACTGTTGCTGTAAAGGCTCATGCTATAAGGACCGAAAATATTGGCAATTTGCCAATATTTTCGAAACGGGACAGTTTTTCTCGTTTTTCCAAAAGTCAGCTTTCTTGGACTACTGCCTCATTAACATTCACCGATTCAATTGGGAAATTTTTGAAACAAAAACGTCTTTCTAACTCCATTCTATGAGAAAATGGCTAAAAACAATAATAAATTGTTCAAACAATTCATGTGAACATCGAATTATCAGTAGGAAGTGGTCATTTATGTGCCAGAAACAGTTTGCATTTAAAAAACCACAAAAAAGTCATAATTACCGCGAAAAACTCGCAAAAGCCATTTTTTCACTTATGTTTCTTTGGGACCCTATAAAACAGACTTATGGTGTTGATATTTAAAAATTTACATTTTATTCGTATTCTACGCCTGATTCTGAAGAGAAATGTTAAGATTCAACTCGATTGAGATAATATTGAGAATAGCGCCTGGAGATAACAATTTCCTTCTTCTTATTAATATTATAAATATTATTATACCATTAAGCCAAATCCCTTTCGGGAAGTTCAAATTTGTACATGAATGTAGTATTCCCGTGTTGCCTTTTTTAATAGAACGTTCGTTCCGGAACACTGGTCTGACAAAGTTCGCTAATCAATCTCCCTAGAAATCACCCCAGGCGAAGAGTTTCACAAAGTCATCATGTGTCATAGTTCAAGAGAAAAAAAAACACAAACTTACCTGTTAATCCCATAGTAATAATAAGTCGATATAGATGCAGAATATACCTTATTGAAACTTTAGAAAATAAACTGAATATTATTAAGTATTTTCCACAAAAAGTAATTCGAAGTACACAAGCATTGACTGTGAAGCACACAAGAGTTTTTTCAATCTGTACGACAAATTTCACAAGAATTATTGAAGTTTCACGTGCGTAATAAGTGTATTTTTTCAGTACAAGTCGTAGGCGAGCGCGTAACGCCAGCCGGAGACGAGTACTGAAAACATACACGAGTCGAAAAAGTGCCTCTCTCCCTTTGGCGCATACGATATTTTTTATAACAAATGGATGATTTCAAGCATTTCTCGAAATACAGTCATGATTTCAGTCCATATTAGATTTTGTGTAATGAAGCATGAAATTAATGTTAATCTAATCTATGGTAATTTTACAGGTAAATATGGTAACTTACCATGGAATACCCAAAAATAATTTTTAAACATTTCCATAAATTTCCCGAAATTTATTAAAAATGTCGGTCATTTATGATAATTTTACGGGTGAATATGGTAACTTACCCAAAATTCATTTTGAAAAATTGCAATAAATTTCCGGAAATTTATGAAAAATTTCGGTAATTTATGGTAATTTTACAGGTAAATATGGTAACTTACTATGGAATACGCAAAATTCATTTTTAAAAATTTTCGGATATTTATGGAAAATTTCGGTCATTTATGGTAATTTTACAGGTATATATGGTAACTTACCCAAAATTCATTTTCAAAAATTCCCATAAATTTCCGGAAATTTATGAAAAATTCCGGTAATTTATGGTAATTTTACAGGTAAATATGGTAACTTACCATGGAATGCGCAAAATTCATTTTTACAAATTTCCATAAATGTCCGGAAATTTATGGAAAATTTCGGTAATTTATGGTAATTTTACAGGTATATATGGTAGCTTTCCATAAATAATCTTCATTATTCATCTCTGACGTCACTTTTCAGTCCCTAGAGAGTAAAAAGTAGAGCTTTAGCCCCGCTTCGTAGGCGTCGAAATGGGCTGAAATCAAGCATGTGTCATAAAAAATATGTTTTTGTGTGTATCACAAATAAGTAAAGTTAGTGAACATCTATATAAAATGCTTAATTTATGTACTATGCAGGAGCGAGTAATAAGTTATTTAACCTGTATGAAAATGTATAGCATTTTTTAACTTAATATTATACTTTAACGTATGGATTCTGTTTTGAGAACATGGAATAGTCATTTTTTCTTTCAACTCCACTTATTTATTTAATTTTTACTGCATAATGCTTCTAGGATTGTCCATCTTCTTAATGATCCAAATATTGTAGAAGGTCACCTAGAGTTAAAATCACAGATATATTATATTATTCTTTTTAATTTTATAACATTTCACAATGAAAATTGAACACTTTGTTTTTACAGGTCAAAAAATATCTTCGGAATTCAACTAGCTACGAGAAATCGAGAAGTTTTTAGGTAGAAAATGTGAAATTAGGTTTTATGGCAGATAAAAAATTTTAGTTTGATATATTTATGATTTTCTTCTAATCTCAATACTACATTCTTTCACAATATACATTCTGTCAAAGTGAATGTAGTCTGCCGTGGGTGATTAATGTTATTCAAGTCAAGGTTTACTGCATGATCTTCTTTTTATGTTGATCCTACCTTTTTATTATTATTATTATTATTTTTTTTTTGAGAATTCAAACCTCCTTCAGAAATAGAGAACAAAAGATTTAAGATTATATACAAAATATGTCCTCAAAGCCTCGGGTTAGTGTAATGTGATTGTGCATGAGGAATTAATTAAATCTTTATCTGCTGCAGATCGAGGATTAGGATTTCCGGAAATTTGTTATTTCTAACTATAATGTTCTAATATTCTAGGTCTACAGGCCAAGAGTATATCGAAGCAATCATCAGGAAGGCAGGATGGTGGGTCACATTCTCTTACAACTACTCACATTTCTTCTGGCAATGGGTCTGCTACAAAGACCTCAATTGAACACGACACTGATGAAACTTTAGATATCAAGGAAGAAATCATCCAAAGTATGACTATTTTAATTAAAATATTATTAATGAAGCTATAGAAAGCAATCGCATATTACATTTCATTAAATTTTCAGATCCAGAGACAGTTACACTCCATCAAGAAAATAAATCAAATGAGTCCAAATTTTGTACCGTATATATCAACGAAGATGATATTTTGCAGGAAATTCGGGAAGCAGAACAGGAAAAGAAGCATACATGTGAAAAGTGTGCCCGCAGCTATAAATGCAAAAAAAATTTGAATGAGCACCTAAGATATAGGTGCGACGTCAAGCCTCAGTTCTCATGTAAATTTTGCGCTAAACTATTTAAACGGAAATCTGACATGCATGCCCATATACATCGCATTCATCACAAGACGAACTCAAAAAAGTCAGTATTAATGTATAGATGCGACGTATGTTCTCGAAATTACACTTGCTCAGGTGATCTGAATCGACATAAACGTTCACAACATGCACCAGTCAAACCACAATTTATTTGTGATTTTTGCGGACATAAATCGAATGCGAAATGTAACTTGGCAACACACATGACTTTACGCCACTCTGGTAAAAAAAACGATCCTTCAAAACCTAGCCATAAATGCGACAAATGTTCGCGAACTTATCGCTCGTTAGGCGGTTTAAATGAACATATGCGGTTAGAACACGTAGCAGTCGTACCACAATTTACATGCGATATTTGCTATTTTAAAGCTAAACGCAAACGTGACTTATCAAAACATATGACTTCGAAACATCTTAATAAGTAATAATTGTTGTGCGCGCGAAATTAATAATTCTTGGGAAATTTCTCGTGCTGGTTGAGAAAATGCTTAAATACCTTGTATTACTTTTCATGAAATTTGCTACATAATATTCAATTTCACTCTCTGAAATTCTAAGTACATACGTAGATTTACCTGTTTGTTAAGGATTATAAGTATGAAATTTTGTTATTTCAGTTTTTTTCATTTTGTCTATAAAATATTCTGTGTTGAAAATGTTACAACCCTAATTATGATTTTGGTGTACAAATATTAATTTGTAAGCACATCATGTTTCTTGTGAGCACATCATGTTTTGGCCTTGCATTTTTATTCCTCTCCATCAGTTGCTTTGTCCTCACGATACATTTCTATTTAACACTTTCGTCAACACTCTTTCTTGTATTACATTAAATGAGTGTACACCTTAAATTACTTCTTGTGAAAATCACGTGTTTCGTTATGTTGATTCTGTTTATTTGCAAAAAATATGTATATGAGAAGCTATACATTGATGACCATTTTCTTTTTGATTTATAAGCAAGTTTTAAATACTCAATAATGATATTGCAGAATGTGGATTATGACTGTTTAACATTTATGATGAAAATTTCGTTCATGTGTGTGACAAAAAAGTAAAGTTATTAGACATCTATAATTATATATGTATATAATATGTACCTCATTTAGGAACTTTAAGGGAGCTATTAATACATTATTCCATATGTATGATTTATTATTATCTACTATGAAGTACTATGTCATTTTCTGTACTAAAATATTATACATTAACGAATGTTTTCTGTTCTAAGACAATAAAATACATTTTTCATAGATTTATATACATTCTTTCAAACTAATATCTTACTTTAATGTTTACTGCATGATGCATTTATGATTGTTCACCTAGAAATAAAATTGCAGAAATTTAAGTACGTAAAATGTTTAAATTAAATATAAAATTATGAAAAGTAAACTACAAATTGTATTCTTTCAGGTCGAGAAAGTTCTTCGGAATACATCTAGATACGAGCAAACGAAAAGTTTATTATACCATTAAGCCATTTCTTTTTCGGGGTAGGCGTGACTCACTCGGTGAGGAAGAGAGTAATGTGAGAAAGAAGGTATTGATTTGCTAAATTGATTTACAATTTTCGTGTTCTTTATTCAAATAACACGTTCGTTTCCTAACACTGCTGAGACCCAGGTTGCTGATCAATCCCGCTGGCGATCACCCCAAGTGAAGTGCCTCACAAAATCGTCATGTGAAGCTTCCTATTCTGGCCCATTAGTATCCAAGGTCTTTCGTTTCAGGCGTCATTCACTCTACTGACATTTTTTTGTACACTATCTGTCGCCACACTTTTCTGTCCTGGCATATTTCTCCAGCTTTCTTCACCTCCATGAATTTTTTTGTGCAAGCTCTCGTTTTTCTATGGCTTTTTATGTCTCTTCGAATTAGGGTCCCTTTCACATGTCATAACCATTCTTTCCGCGGTCTACCTCTGGGCACACTGCCATTTACTTTACCTTTATACACTTGTTTCGTCAGTCGTTCATCCTTCATTCTCTCAACATGCCCAAACCATCTTAATCGATGACTTGCCCATATGTCAACTAGCGTCTCTTCTGCACCACATTCTTTGAGGAATATTTCGTTACTCAATTTGTCCATCAGTGTTTTCCCGCATATTATGCGCAGGAATTTCATGTCAGTCGCGATAATTTTACTCTTATCCTTTTCTTGACGGCTGCATGTTTCGCTACCGTACAGCACAGTCGGTACAAATATGAAATTATGTATTGCCATTTTAGTTTTATTTTATATATATATTTACTTCTGATAATGGACCTTGCTCTACCGATAACCTTCTCACTCTCGTCCATGCGCCTATCCGATTTCCCATCTATATTTTCGTCACTAGTGAATAGGCTATCCAGGTATACGTACTTATCACCTTATTCTATTCTCTCATTATTTAAGACAATGTTGCATATTGTTTTCTCTTTCTTTCCTTCACAGTAAATCCCAAGAATAAATTCTATCTTGAAATCGGATAAAAACGCTGGATCACGCTTATCTACTCAAAGATAAAATTTATCTGACGAAAGATAATTTTTATCTTGCGAAAGATAAAATTTATCTGGCGGAAGATACATTTTTTTTCACGAAAATATTTATGTCAAATGCGTGAGCCTATGTAAACTGAAAAGAGCGGTTAGGTTCACCGAAATTCGGTGGGCCTAGATCCAAAATTATCGGTGGGTCTATGAAACCTGGAAAGGACGGTTATGTTTACTGAAATCCTCGAGGATCAACTGCCTGACTCGAGTATTTCCTTGAGAAATTTGAAAATCCTGGCGGCATTCTTTGGTTAAATCACCTTCGAAAATTACGCGAGGGTCTTATCAATAGGGCTGACTTACTGAACTCTTCGCAGATATTTTGAAAATTCATTTCCCCTTATTACAAACCACACTTTATTTGAATGATTCAAACCAAAAAAACCATTAATCTGTTCTTGCACGATATATAGACTGCACTTAGGTTAGCTTATAGTGCTTTTTACAAATTTAAAAGTCTTCATTAGATTGGACAGAAACTAAAGGTTCGTCCAACAGAAGTAAAGGACTGAACTTGGCTTCTAAACCCTGGCCGGTTAGAGCTTCTGCGATGCGGAGGACAAGGACACTCAGCCAACTTCAGTCCTTTACTTCTGTTGGACGAACCTTTAGTTTCTGTCGACTCTGATGAAGACTTTTAAATTTGTAAACAAGCACTATAAGGTAACCTAAGTGCAGTCTATACATCGTGTAAGTGTAGATTAATGGTTTTCTTGATTTGAATCATTTAAATAAAGTTTTGTTTGTAATAAGGGGAAATGGATTTTCAAAATATCTGCGAAGAGTAGAAGACCCTCGCGTAATTTTCAAAGGTGATTTAACCAAAGAATGCCGCCAGGATTTTCAAATTTCTAAAGGAAATACTCGAGTCGGGCAGTTGATCCTCGAGGATTTCAGTAAACATAACCGTCCTTTCCAGGTTTCATAGACCCACCGAGAATTTTGGATCTAGGCCCACCGAATTTCGGTGAACCTAGCTGCTCTTTTCAGTTTACATAGGCTCACGCATTTTACATAAATATTTTCGTGAAAAAAAATTTATCTTCCGCCAGATAAATTTTATCTTTCGCAAGATAAATTTTATCTTTCGTCAGATAAATTTTACCTTTGAGTAGATAAACGTGCTGCAGCGTTTTTATCCGATTTCAAGATAGAATTTATTCTTGGGTTTTACTGTGTTCAAACATCATAATTTTTTTTATTATTTATCGAACCAGTCACTCAGTTCTCCATTAACCCTTAAACTCGCTTTTCTATGAGTATATATTGTTTTTATTGGTTGTTTTAGCCATCCATTGACTCCGTACTCTCTCAGGACTTCCCAAAGTTCACTTCTATTCACGTTGTCAAATGTTTGTTCTAGGTCCACAAATGCACAGAAAACTTTCTTTCCTACTCCCAAACTTTTTTCTATGATCTGTCTTAAGCTAAATATTTGATCCGTACATGATCTTCCTGGCATACATTCACTTTGGACTTCCCGTATCTTTTCTTCTGTTATTTTCATTACCCTAGGAATAAGTATTTTCGAGTATATTTTATTCACGGTACTTAATAAGGTGATACCTCTGTAATTATTTCAGTTGCTTTTGTCTTCCTTTCCTTTGCATGTTAGTACGATTATCGCTTTTTTTCCAATTGTCTGGGACTTCTTCTATCTCTATACATAAATTTATGAATTTGCATAACCTGTGAAGTATGTACTCGCCACCGTTTTTAAGCATTTCAGCGCTAATACTGTCTAGACGAGCAGCCTTACTGTTTTTTAAGTTCTCAATTATATCCCTAACCCCAGTGAAACAGTCTTTCTCAATTGAGTTTTCTAATGCATTAGCTTCTATATCGCAGTTCTGGTGTTCTATAGCTTCATCTCCTAAACATTTTATAAAGATCTTTTAAAGCGTCTATTATCCCGTCTGTATCATATAGCATTTCATCTTTGCTGTTTCTCATGCTGACAAACTCTGTACTTTCAAGTTTCTTCATAGTATTTCTATTATTTATTAGCGCCTCTCAAGTTGTCTGATATATGCGTTCGTTTATCTTATTCTGAAAAGCCATTCGTACCTACTTCTGGTTTCTGTAAATTTTCAGTCTTGATTTGCGTTTGTTTCGTTTTTGTTTGGTTCTCTTTCTTCTCCATCCCTGGCCAGAACCCCACGTGACTATTGTATATTTAACTAGCTCTCTTAGTCTTTCATTCGCAATAACGAAGTCAATTATAATGTGGCTATTTCCTCTACACTAGGTGTACATGTGGATAATTTTATGCCTAGACCAAGTATTTGTAATAAATAAGACCGTTTCTAACATAAGCTAAGTAATCTTTTTCCGTTATCATTTTTCCTTGTTGGATCCTCAAAATTATCTGTATCTTCATCTTGACACTGGACGCCAACCCATCCGTTCATGTCTCCTGATATAATGATTCTTTCGCCATTATTCCAAACACTTAAAGTATCATATAAACTGTCGCAAAAGGCATCTTTTACTTATCTCGGATCACTCCCAACTGGGACGTAGCACGCTATGATAAATGATCTTCTGATTCCTGTTTTCATTCTAACCCACAGCAATCTGGGAGATACATATCCTTGATCTCTGAGGTGCTGCCTCGCTCTTTCATTCATAATCAAAACCTATTTCTTAACTACCATGTGATTCACCATCTACTCCTGACCATATTTCAAATCCGCCTTCCAGCACCCCATTTTTTATGTTTCTAATTCCGCATCTCTTTTTGTTTGTTTCAGGTACACATAAAATGTGCAGCTTCCTTGCTTGCATAGTTTATCGCAATTCTCTTATCTTAAGATCATCCACTCCTCTAGCATTCTAAACACCCAGTCTTCATTCATAGTCTGAAACTTGACCTTCACTTTTACCGTGTGCACGCTTTCCTCAATCAAAATTGACGTAGTAGAACTGGAACCTATAGAGTCGTAGTTTAGTTGGTGTTTTATGCTGAGAAGGTCACCCAAAGTTTAAGATTTGAAATTTTATGTATGCTCAAAATTAATAGTAATTAAATACTCATCTTGAAAAGTTGTCGCTATTATTTTGCTTTGATCCCTACTTTGTTTCCAAAGATTTCTCCCAATTCCTAAGTGGCACTTTGAATTCAACTTTGTGATACTTTTTTTGATTGAAAATGAATTCTTTAGGAAGTTTCTGAATTTCCGAATCTCCTGATTTTTGGAATTTACACTTTTAGTTTCGAGGTTAGAGAGTTTTTTATAAAAATTACTTCAAATGTCTTATAGAAATATAATTTAGAAGAAGAAGAATCGCACACAAGAAACTCTTAAGTCTAGGTTTACTGCATCAAAGCCATTTGGTAGTGTAATATGATTGTGTATGAGGGAATAATTAAATATATTTCTGCTGCACGATAAGGATTACAATCATCAGAAATTTGCAATTTATAACTATCATGTTTCAATTTTCTAGGTCTACAGGCCAAGAGTGAACTGAAGAAATCAACAGGAAGACAGGATGGTGGGCCACATTCTCGTACAACTACTTACATTTCTTCTGGCAATAGGTCTGCTACCCAGACTTTAATTGAATACGACACTGATGAAACTTTAGACATAAAGGAAGAAATCATTCAAAGTATGGCTACTTCAATTAAAATATCCGTAATGAAGCTGTACGAGAAAGCAATCGCATATTATATTTTATTAAATTTTCAGATCCAGAGACAGTTACAGTCCATCAAGGAAATAAATCAAATGAGTCCAAATTTTGTACCGTATTTATCAACGAAGATGATATTCTGGAGGAAATGTGGGAAGCAGAACAGGAAAAGAAGCACACGTGCGAAAAGTGTGCCCGAAGCTATAAAAGGCAGAAAGCTTTGAATGAGCACCTAAAATACTCTTGCGACGTCAAGCCCCAGTTCACATGTAAAATTTGCGCTAGACTATTTAAACGGAAATCTGACATGAATGCCCATGTACGCGGCGTACATTACAAGACGAACTCAAACAAGTCGGTATTAATGCATAATTGCGACCAATGTGCTCGAAGTTACGCCTCGTCACATTCTTTGAATCAACATAAAATTTTAAAGCATGCAGCCGTCAAACCAACATTTTTTTGCGAGTACTGTGGCTACAAAGCGAATCGGAAAAGTCACCTGTCAAAACACATTACTTGTCACCTAAAGACATCGAAAACAATGCATGATTGTAACAAATGTTCAAGAAGTTATACTTTGTTAAGACTCTTAAATCAGCATAAACGTTTAGTCCACTCATAATTCAAAGCACAATTTATTTGCGACTATTGTGGCCACAAAGCGAGTCGGAAAAGTTGCTTGTAACTACACATTACTTCACGCGATCTGAAATAATAATAACGGACTCGAAACATTAAACTTCAGGAAATTTCCAATATTTTCTGAAAAAAGTCGGTATGAATTCATAATTGCGACAAATTTTCTCGAAGTTACACTTCGTCATATTCTTCAAATTAACATAAACTGTTAAAGCATGCATGGGACATACTAAAATTTATTTGCGACTGTTGTGACTAAGACGAGTATGAAAAGTCACTTGTCAAAGCACATTACTGCTTGCCACTTATAAACATAAAAAAAGGTATGGTTGTAACAAATGTTTACGAAGTTATACTTGATTAAGTGCTCTAACTCAACATTTACGTTCATAATATGCAACATTCAAACCAACATTTATTTGTGACTAGTGTGGCAATACAACGAATGAGAAACATAACTTTGCATGACCTATGTATTACTTCTCTCCACGCATCGAGTACCGGTAATATTTAAAAAAAAATTACGTATTACTTTATGAAGGTCTAACATACATGAGGGGCCAGTTCTACAGTCCTACCAAACTATCATAATGCAAAAGTACACATTTTGCAAAAAAAAAATATGCAACGTAAGTTACATAACCCCGTCAAGTGAGAATATAAACAGAGCCTGAAGCTTATTATTTTCAAAATATTTCTGCTGTAAATGAATATCATGGTTAATGAAATATAGAAATTCCTGCACTAATAGAAATCATCGTCGGCTAGTAATAAGAATTCTGTAAAATGTTATTTTCGTGACTTACGGCACTATGCAAATAAATTGACAATGTAATACTTCATTTGTGTACTGTCCGGAAGCGAGTAATACGTTATTTAGTCTGTATGATTTATTTTCTACTTTAAAAAAAATATTGCGTTTTCTACTACAATATTATGCATTGACGAATGGATTTTATTCTGAAATAATAAAATAATCATTTCTCCAAGATTTCCATATTTTCCTTTAACTAAATACTTGACCTTCCGGAAGAAAAGGGTCCAATTTTTCGGTATGTACACTTCCGGTCAAAACTTTCCGGGCACCTCTTTTTTGATGACTGAAAAAGCTCTCAATTTGAATTATTTCAGAGCTAAACATTTTCTCTTCAAAGGAAAAAATGCTTTAAGAATTATGTGTGAAATGAGCCCACGATGAAGCCAATTTATCTATTTTTAAATAGATATTACAAAAATAGTGTAAATTTCAATGTTTTCTTAAATTTTCAATATCTTCCGTAATGATCAATATTTTTTAATGTTCCTGTGCTCATCTTAAAGCTATTTTTCTACAGTATCGCAGCAGCTTATTATCATAAATCTAAAAAAAAACTTCCCTATCAGAGTGCAAGAACTTGAAGTTGAAAAAATGTGGAAACATCTTATCTGTAGGCAAATAAAAAGAAAACATTCAATAAATATATTTTTCAAGGGACTTGTATAGAAACTTTAAGGTTCATACGTTTCATACATTCACAAGGTAGATAAGTAGCTTCAAAATGAGCTCAAAAGCATTAAAAATATTGATAATAACGGAAGTTATTGAAAATTTTAAAAACATTGAAATTTATACAATTTTTGCAATATCTACTCAAAAAATAGGCAAATTGGCTTAATCCTGGCCTCATTTTATACAGAATTTTGAGAGCATTCAGCCCTTTGAAGAAAAAAATGCTCAGCTCTGACATAATTGAAATTAAGAGAATTTTGTCGGTCATAAAAAAAGAGGTGCCTGGAAGCTTTTGACCGGCAGTGTACTTACGTATAGGCGCTTGCAGCATAGACGTACGATAGACGTATGATTCGCCATCGAAACTCTAAAATCGATACCATTGCCTTCGTCACAAAAACGCGGATATCTCCTAATCCATTTAAGCTTGTAAACTATTTAGATATTATATAACATTATAACATGCGAATTGCAAAGTTTATTCTTCCAGGTCGAGAAAACAAGAAGTTTCTGCATTAAAATATCAAAATAAGATTTACGGCTGATAGAAAATTTTAAGTGAATACATTATTGACATTCTTCTAATCTCAATACTACATTCTTTAATAATGTAAAATCTGTCCATGTAGAATATAGCCTGCTGTGGGTTTCATTGCTGTTAATTGAATCATGATTTAATGCATGATCTTTTTATGTTCCTCTTAACTTTTTTGTGATGAAAATTTGAATCTCCCTTAGAAATAAGAAACAAAAGATTTCACTTTATAAAATTTCTATTTTTAATCTATTCGCTATTATTTTTTAGATAAACAGAATCACAAGAAAAAATCAAAGAAATCAGCAGAAAGACTATATGGTGGACCGTATTCTTGTACAACTACTAACATCTCTTCTGGAAATAATTCTGGTGCTAATTGTGATATTTTAATCGAATATGATATTGATGAAACTTTGGATATCAAGGAAGAAGTCATCCAAGGTATGACTTGAAATTGAAATGTCCTAAATAAAACTGTAAAAAGCTATTGCATAATAAATTGTATTAAATTTTAAGTTCCAGAGACAGTTGCAGTCCAGAATCGGAACAAAACATACAAGTCTGAATTCTATACTATAGATATAAGAAAAAATGAGATTTTTAAATTTGAGCCCAAACTGCAGACCCTCACGGAGCAGGAAATTCAGGAATCAAAACGGAAAATCAGATACACATGCGAAAAGTGTGCGCGAAGCTATAGCCGGAAAACAACTTTGAATACTCATCAAAAATTTGAATGCGGCGTCAGTCCTCAGTTCACATGTACATTCTGCGGCAAACTATTTAAACGGAAAAACGACTTGAATGGTCACGTACGTCGCGTGCACCAGAAAACGAACTCAAAAAAGTCGGATTTGAGGCATAAATGCGATCAATGTTCGCGAAGTTACAGTTGGCTAAGAGGTTTAACTCGACACAAACTTTTTATACATGAAGGAATCAAACCACGATTTACTTGCGATTTTTGTGGATATAAAGTGGATCAAAAATCACACATGGCAAATCACATTGCTGCACGCCATTTGAAATAATAATAACGTACACGAAACATCAACTTTAAAGAAGTTTCTGATATTGGTTGAAAAATTCATTATTTGGAGGGTAGAAATGCAAAAGGAGTCAAGCGCCATTTTTCACTTTTTTCGGGAGAGACTAAAAACATTTTGTAAATTCAGCAGGACCATTTAGGAAAAAAATAAGAAAGTACTTTCGAGATACTTTCACGCTCTATCGAACTAAAAAAAGTTTGCTCACAAAAAGCTATCCGGTTTCGAGGAATTGAATGAAACAGGTCACGTTTCGAGGTCATATTTTGGGTCCGTATCGACTTTTAACATCTTCCAACATTAATTGTGGAGTCAATTTGCAGTTTAAGAAAAAACTAAAAATTTGAGTTCTAGCTATTGAATGGACGAATTGATTTCCAAAAAGTTTGTTTAAAAAAAATCATGCAGTTTCGCGAAATTTGAAAATCTAATTATGACTTCGAAATGGTGTAAAATTGACATTTCAACTTCAAAATAATGACGATAACAGTAATAATTTTGCATATTTCCAAAAAATGAGGAATTGCGTTTTAGGTTATTCAATGCTGAACGGAAGGGACCCAATAGTGATTAAAAATAATTAGCCAGTGTCGAGAAAAATGAAATTTGATTTTTTACTTTGTGGTTAGAAAAGCTTCTCGGACTGTGAACACAAGAACACAAATTTTGAAAAATGATGCCCCAAAAAAATCCTTTGGCAGGCATGTGTAATAGAATTTATCTGATTTTTTCAGCTAATAAACCCGATTCCGAAAATTTGGCGCTGACACCTTTTGCATTTCTACCCTTCATTTTACAACATACTCATTTAAAAAAAGCAGGTTAAAAACAACCACAGGTGACTACTGGGAGCAACTGCCATCTATGAAAATGATATCGGCTCCCAGTAGAACCGTGAGAAATCACAATTATGGCCACGTTTCGCGATCGTGAGATGGAAAAGAAGAAAAAATCTTCTTTGAATTACATTAAATGGTTTTGTATACCTAAAATTTGTTTTTGCGAAAATCAATCCACAATAGTCAGTTTCAATTTTATTTCGGAAAAAGTCTGTGTATGATAAGTAATAGATTGAGGACCACTTGCTTTTCGATTTATCAACAAGGTTTGAATACAAAATAATGATATTGAAGAAAGTTAGTTGTGGCCACTCAAATTTTATGATGAAAATTTCGGTTGTGTGTGTGACAAATGAGTAAACTTAGTTAGCATCAATATAGAATACTTCATTTATGTGATTTGATGAAGAAAGTAATATTTTATTTGATCTGTATGATTTATTATTTACTGCAAAGAACTATGGTATTTTCTATATTATAAATTTATACATGGACGAATGTATTCTATTCTGAGTCAATAAAATAATCTTTTTTAGAAAAATTAAATACTTTCTTTTAACTTAATATGTAATTTTCCGCTAGGAAAGGGCCCACTTTATCGGTGTGGAGTTACTTATAGATTGAAAAGTGAGTCACTGAATAACCTTTGCAGTTGAAACTTCGAAAATCCGCTTTAAAAAAACATTTACAGTTGTCGAGTGAACGCCAAGGAACAAGTGGGCCCTTTGTTTCCGGAACGTAACATTAATTAATTTAATTTTTACTGTTGTAATTCTTCTGTAAATTCTTCGAATATTAATACTACATACATCCTTTTATAAAGTAAATTACTAATAAACTAATAAACTAATAGGTTTACTGCATGATCTTTTTTTGTATTCTTCCTATATTTTCTTTCCTGCAAATTCGAATCTCTTTTAGAAATACGTTAGGAAAGATTTAATTTTATGAAATGCGTGTTCAAAGCCATAGGGTAGTGTAATGTGACTATATATGGGTCACAAATTAAAATTATATCTACGACAAGGCTTAAAATCATCGAAAATTGCTGTTTGTAACTTTCATGTTGTAACGTTCTAGATCAACATAAGCCCAAGAGTGGATCGAAGAGATCAATAGAAACACAGGATGGTGTGTCATATTATGGCACAACTACTGTCATTTCATCTGTCAATAATTCTGGTGTCAAGACTTTAATTGAATATGACAATGACGAAACTTTGGAAATCAAGGAGGAAATCATCCAAGGTATGACTATTGAAATTAAAATGGTTGAGTAAAACTATCAAAAAGCATTCGTATACTCTATTTGTTAAATTTTCAGATCCAACGACAATTACAGTCCAAGCACGGAATAAAGCAAACGAGTCAAAATTTTGTACTGTATATATAAGAGAAGATAATATATTGGAGATGAAGCCCAAACCCCAGACCCCAAAAAAGCAAAAAAATAAGGAATCAAACCCGAATATGAAATACACATGCAACAAGTGTGCGCGAAGCTATGCCCGTAAAGGAACTCTGACCGCTCATCAAAAATTCGAATGTGGCGTCAGTCCTCAGTTCAGATGTGAATTCTGCGGCAAACAATTCAAATGGAAAAGTGACATGAATGTACATGTAGATCGCGTGCATCACAAGAAAAGTGCACAGGCGCCGATGTTAATGCATAAATGCGACAAGTGTTCTCAAAGTTACAGATTCTCAGATTCGTTAAATCGACATAAACGTTTAGAACACGCAGCAGTCAAACCACAATTTACTTGCGATCTTTGCGATTACAAAAGTAAACGCAAAGCTAACTTGAAAACTCATATTACTTTAAAACATTTAAATAAGTAATAAGCATTACGCACGAGAAACTTCAATCCTTGGGAAATTTCTCATGCTAATTGGAAAAACTTATTTGTGCATTACGTTAAATACTTGCATAGCTTAAATTACTTTTTCTGAAAATTACTACATAATACTCGATTTTATTTTCTGAAGTTCCGAGAAGGGAGGTTTACTCTCCACCAATACCGACGGATAATGAGTAAAGAAGAGTCTGATTGAAAAAACCCTCGAGAACATTTTGTTTGTTTGTTGAACGCTGCAGATGGATAAGGCAGAGTTATTTCTATCAAAATGTCCTACAAAAAAAGTGCTCTGCCCTTTTTCCTGTAGAGCGTCATTTTTGAAATATTCGCTAAAATATGAATAAATTCAATTCTCAGCAGTAATAAATAATCAAGAGGGTGTAAATCAATTCAAAGAGCACATTTTTCTACAAATCTTTTTTTTAACGTTTAAATATCCCAGGAAACAAAAATCGATTAAATATAATTTATTTTAATCTGAGAATTTCAAAATGCCGATTCACGCGAATTTCGTTCATTTCAATAAGCTAACATACAGCCATCACCAATTCAGGAAAATCTCCTTAAATTATTTTTAGGTTTTTTTTTTAATTGGTACGACATTTACTAACTGGTATGTCTGAAATATATGAGAAGCTCAAGCTAGTAAACGTCTTTTCGATGGCTCGATTAAAGAAAAAAGAAATATAACACAAAGAAATTTTCCTGACTTGGTCGAGGGTATATGGTGACCAATTGAATTGATTAAATTCAGAGACCGATTAGAAATGTCAAAATTTCAAATGCCATGAAGGAATTTTTTTGACCCGTCCCTCTATTTTAAGTTTTCAAACGAATCTTCGAATGTTCCGACCCTAAAAAAATATGTTCTTCCTATTATTTTATGTGTGTGATTTAATATTCCCTATAAAAAAATTACATTTTCTACTATAATATTATACATTTTCTATTCTACGACAATAAAATAATCATTTGTCTAAGATTTAGGTACTTTCATTAACTCAATATGTGACCGTCCAAGAAGAAAGGGATCTAACGCGCGCTAGCTTGATTCTACAAGAGAAGCGATTGAAGAAGCGGTCCAACACAGGAATTCAGTAAGATAGTCTCACTTTGCAGTTGAATAATAATTTGAATTTTACTGGTATAGGAATAATATTTTTTAATACGAAAGGTCAAATCAGAAACTAACGATGGGTGTAAAGAATTAAAAATGGATTTTCTCAGTATAAAGGTCCCTTTCGTCGCGGACGATCACATATATATTAATTTAATTTTTATTGCATGATTTTTCTGTGATTTCCTATAATATAAATGATACCAATATTGTACTGGTTCAATAAGGAAATAAAATAATAGAAATGTAAAAATGTCCATTTTTTTAGTTTAATAACATTGGGCAATGAAAATTTCACCTTTGATTTTTCGTAGCGATAAAGTTCGACGAAAACAACTAATTATAAGAAAACGAAGTTTCTGGATATAAAGTACTAAACTAGAATTCATGGCATATAGAAAATTTCAAATTGATACATTTATGACATTATTTCAATCTTAATACTACATTTTTTATAATGTTAATTCTGTCGAAGTGAATATAGTCTGATATGGGTGATCACTGTTATTTAAGTCAAGACATAATGCATGATCTTGCCTTTGTGTTCATCCTACTTGATTAAGTGATTTAAGCCAAGATAATACATACTTTAAACAAAAAATTACCTATTACTTCATTATGATCTGATATACTCAAGGGATTAGTTCCACATTCCCACCGAGCTGACAACTCAATAAAGATTTATTATTATTATTATTATTATTAAGAATTTTTTCTCTTTATTCCGTGTAGCATGCGTTGATAGAACCAGTCATACAAATTAATTCTTTACGTATGGTTAAAAAAATTTGAGTATAAATGACAATGACGAAAGTGTGGAAATCAAGGAAGAAATCATCGAAGGTATGACTATCGAAAGTGAAGTGTTTTATGTAAAACTATAAAAAGGCAATCGTATACTCCATTTTGTTAAATTTTCAGATCCATGTACAAGAAAGGATGATATTTTGGATTTAAGCCCAAACTGCAGATTCTAAAGAAGCAGGAAATTCAGGCATCAAAACCGTAAACGAAATATACATGCAACAAGTGTGCGCGAAGCTATGCCCGGAAAAGAACTTTGAATGCTCATCAAAGATTCGAATGTGGCGTCGTCAGTCCTAGGTTCAGCTGTAAATTCTGTGGCAAACTATTCAAATGGAACAAAGACATGAATGTGCATGTAGATCGATTGCATCACAAGATAAGAGCATTATTAAGAGCGATATTAAGGCATGAATGCGACAAATGTTCTCGAAGTTATAGATTCGCAGATCCATACAATCGACATAAACGTTTAGAACACGCAGCAGTCAAACCTCAATTTACTTGAAATTTTTGTTATAGCAAAGCTAAACGGAAAGATAACTTGTCAACTCATATTTCCTCAAAACATTCAAATACGTAATAAGTATTACGCATGCGAAACTTCAAACCCTGGGAAATTTCTTATATTAATTGATAAAACTCATTTGTGCAATAGGTTAGATACTTGTATAGTCTAAATTACTTTTGGTGGAAATTACTACATAATGCTTGGTTTTACTTTTTGAAGTTCCTAGAAGGGAGATTTGCTCTGCTTTACCAATCATGGTTAGCTGTTTGTGCCATGAAGGAATTTGTTTACTCTTCCACTTATTTCAAGTTTTCATACGTCACGTAATTTAAAAACGTAAAATATTTATTACTATCTTCGAATATTTAGACTCTAAAAAAAAGTTTGTAGAAAAATATGTTCTTCCTATTATTTGATCTATATGATTTATTATCTACTATAAAAAAAAAATATTTTCTCATATAACATTATACACTTTCTATTCTGCGACAATAAAATAATTATTTGTTTAAGACTCAGGTGCATTCTTTAACTTGATGTATCAACTCAATTTTTACTGCATGGCGTTTTTGTGTTTTCCTATATTCTTAATAATATAAATATTGCAGTGTTTCTTTTAGAAATAAAATTACAGAAATGTGGACAATCAATCTTTTTAGTTCAATAACAGCCCAGTGAAAATTACATATTTTATTTTTTTTTGTCAGTGGAATGACGGTTTTTGATCTAATGGTCTTTTTTTAAAAATATGTTTATTAAAACACGAGCTTTCGCTAAACGACGTTGAGCCTCATCAGGAATACATACTATTTCCGAAAGGTATATAGTGACATGGAGTTAAATTTGTTATTTTTTAAAAATATTGAAGTTTCGGTTTATATGTATAAAAAACTTTTTTAAATTGTAATGAAAAAACACACACACTTCTGGACATGCAGTCCATTTTGTGTTAAATAAATAAACTTTCGGGCAACACTCCTCGTCACCATGGCTGCATGTCCAGGACACACATTTTATTTTTCGTTGCAATAAAGTTCACCGAAAACAACTAATTACGGGAAAACGAAACGTTTCTGGATGTCAAATATTAAATTAGGATTTATGGCTGATAGAAAATTCTAAATTGATACATTTATGACACTCTTTCAACCCTCATGCTACATATTTTTATCATGTAAATTCTGCCTGAGTGAATATAGTCTGCCGTGGGTAATTACTGTTAGTCAAGTCAAAGTTTACTGCATGATCTTTTCTTTCTGTTCATCGTACCTTTCATTTTCTTTTAATTCGAATCTTTTTAGAAATAGAAAACGAAAGATTTAAAATTACATAGAAGATGTGTCCTCAAAGTCTTTGGGAAGTATAATGCGATTGTGTATAAGGGATTAATGAAATTTATATCTGCTGCAAGATAAGGATTAAGATCATCAGAAATTTGCTATTTGTAACTATGATGTTTTAATATTCCAGGTCTACAGGCAAAGCGTGACTCAATGAAATCATCAAGGAAACAGGATGGTGGCCCTTATCTTCGTACAACTACCCACATTTCTTCTGGCAATATGTCTACTACGAAGACTTTAATTGAATACGACATTGATGACACCTTGGAAATAAAGGAAGAATTCGTCCATGGTATGACTATTTTAATTAAAATATACTTAATGGAAATTTATAAAAGCAGTCGCATATTAAATTTTGTTAATTTTTCAGATCCAGCGACAATTAATGTCCATGAAGGGAATAAATCAAATGAGTCAACATTTTGTAATGTATACATAAGAGAAGATGAGATTTGGGATATTAAACGCAATCTGCGGATACTAAAGAAGCGAAAAATTCGGGAATCAGAACAGGAAAAGAAGCACACATGCGAAAAGTGCGCCCGCACCTATAAAAGGAAAAAGACATTGAATGAGCACCTAAAATACAGGTGCGACGTCAAGCCCGAGTTTATATGTGAATTTTGCGCTAAATTATTCAAACGAAAAACTGACCTGAATGCGCACGTACATCGCATGCATCACAGGACAAGCGCAGAGAAGTCGGTATTGAGGCAGCATAAATGCGACGAATGTGCTCGAAGTTACACTTTGCTCAGAAATTTAAAACAGCATAAACGTTTAATCCACTCAGATTGTAAACCACAATTTATTTGTGACTATTGTGGCTACAAAGCGAAATTGAAGCGTGCCTTGTCAACGCACATTGCTGCTTCTCACTTAAAGACATCGAGAACAAGGCATAATTGAAACCAATATTCACAAAGTTATGCTTGATTAAGTGCTTTGAATCAACAAATACGTTCATAACATTCAACAAGGAAACCAAAATTTATTTGCGACTATTATACAAATTAATTTATATTTAACCCTCAGGGTACGGACTATAAAAAAGTCCCGATCCGTACGGACATGGGTTAGCCTAACCCGGCAACTTTGATCGACTGCGCGTCATTCTGTAATTGATCAGTCAAAACTGATTTTTTTCAATTAATCGTAAATTTTCTCAGAAATACACTAATTTAATTAGATTTGTGATATTTTACGATAAAAAAAAGCTTTAGTTGAAAATTTAAACATATTTCGATCAATTTGCTCAAAAAAATTTTTTTTTTCAATTGCTCATATTTTTATGAACAAAGAAGACATCAACATTTTTTAGGTAACCGTTGGATAGCTGAAGAGTCGTACTTTAAAATTGTGTGATTGCTTTTTCGATCTACTTCAAAAAGTATATTTTTTTGAAGATTTGGAAGTAGGCGTTTTTTTATATGTCCAAAAAAAGTTTACTCAATACGCTGATCATAAATGTCGTCAAAAAACAATTATAAAGCACACTGTATATATATTTTGCACTAGTAGTTTATGCTAGATAACTTTTTTTTGCATAAACACAGATTCTACTGATGATATACTGATTACTTGAGATAACTTTTATATTATTAAAATAATGGATTTTATAACGTTCAGTACGGACTGGGTGAAAGATACCCGACTCCAGATTTTAAGAACTTACTGCCAACTTACTCTCGCACTTTTCCTACCTCAAACTTCCCCCCCTCCTGGTCCGAACCCCCTCCCATCGCTTATTCCGAATTGGCACCACTTTCAAAATCCGCCCGGGTTGCGCTAACCCAATCCGTACCCTGAGGGTTAAAATAATTGGAGTCTAAAAAATAGAAGTAATAATACTCTTAAGCTTCTGCAGGTAAATTTGTATTTAGAGGACTTTGTATTTTCTTGAATTATATTGACCCTCTTCCGTAAAATTTAATTTCTTAGTCTTACAACCCTATGCAACGAAATAGACACTATAACGCTTCATTTATGTACCATTCAGAAGCGAAGAATACGTTATTTGATCGGTATGATTTATTATTTACTATAAAAATATTACTGTCCTTTGTACTATAATATTATACATAAATAAATGGATTTCATTATGAGTCAATAAAATAATAATTCTTCTAACTTTCCACAAGGAAAGGGTTCAGTTTTTCGGTATGTGGTACATTTGTTATTACAAAACAAGCAGTTTTCGGACATAAAATATCAAATTAGGATTTACGGCAGATACAAAATTGTAAATAGATATATTTCGTATATTCTTTCAATCTCAATACTTCATTCTTCGACAACTTGAATTCTGCACGAGTATATTTACTAGGGTTTACTGCATGATATTTTCTTTGTGTTCTTCCTATCTTTTTCTTTTCTGAAAAGTTGAATTACTTTTCGAAATACGAAATAAAAGATTTTATTTTAGAAAATATGTCTTCAGAGCCATTGGGTAGTGTATTGTGATTGTACGTATATGAGTTATATGTGAAGGTTCTATCTGCTACAAGACAAGAATTAAAATAATCTAAAATTGCTATTTGTAACTTCCATGTTGTAACGTTCTAGATCAACATAAGTCCAAGAGAAAATCGAAGAGATCAATACAAAGACAGGATGGTGTGTCATATTCTGGTACAAATAATCAAATTTCTTCTGGAAATAAGTCTGGTGCCAAGACTTTGATGGAATATGACAATGACGAAAGTTTGGAAATCAAGGAAGAAATCATCCAAGGTGTGACTATTGAAATTGAAATGTCTCTAGTAGAACTATCAAAAAGCAATCGTTTACTCCATTTTGTTTAATTTTCAGATCCAACTGCAGTTGCAGTCCAGGCAGAAAATAAAGCAAACGACTCACAATTTTGTACTGTATATATAAGAGAGGGTAATATTTTGGAGGTGAAGATCAAACCGCAGACCCTAAAGAAGCAGGAAATTCAAGAATCAAACCCGGAAATGAGATACACTTGCAACAAGTGTGCGAGAAGCTATACCCGGAATAGAAATTTGACTGCTCATAAAAAATTCGAATGTGGCGTCAGTCCTCAGTTCAGATGTAAATTCTGCGGCAAACTATTTAAACGGAAAAATGAAATGAATGTCCATGTAGGTCGAATGCATCAAAAGAAAAGTGCACAGACGCCGATGTTAATGCATAAATGCGACAAGTGCTCTCGAAGTTACAAAGCCTTAGAATCGTTGTATCGACATAGACGTTTAGAACATGCAGCATTAAAACCACAATTTACGTGCGATGTTTGCGATTTCAAAACTAAACGCAAGGATCACTTGTTAAATCATATTACATCAAAACATTCAAATAAGTAATAAGACATGAACGACTTTTTTAAAATGTAGAATTTTTTATCATATTTTTTGATTACTTGTCAAAATCTCTGCATGATAATTTATAGATCGATGAAAACTTTCTCTTTGATACACTAATAAGTGTTAAATACTCAATAATGATATTGAAGAAAGTAGGTTGCGGCTGTTCAACTTTGATGACGAAAATTTGTGTTGTGTGTCTCACAAATAAGTAAAGTTAGTTGAAATCTATATGTGATACTTCATTTATTTATTCATGAAAAAAATTGAATTTTCTACTATAACATTATGAATTAACGAATGGATTCTGAGACAATAAAATAATAATTTTCTGAAAATTCGATATTTTCCTTTAACTTGATATATTTATACAATTTTTACTGCATGATGATTTTGTGATTGTACTCCTTAGTAGTCTTAATAGTGCAGGGGTAAGTTTATATTCATGTAATCTAATCGCTAGGTCCCGGAGATAAGATTACATAAATATAAGCTTGTGATTTTCTTTAATTATATAACATTTCATAATGAAAATTATACACTTAATTTTTCCATGGAAAGAGAATTCACCGAAAACAATTGGTTAAATTGATATATTTATGTTATTTTTTAAATTTCAATACTACATTCTTTTATAATATAAATTCTGCCTGAGTAGAATATAGTTTGTCGTGGGTACTTACTAAGATGCATGATCTTTTCTTTGTGTTTGTTAATTATAAATGTGTTCTCAAATCCATTGGGCAGTTTAATGTGACTGTGTATGAGTGAGTATATAAGTATATATCTGCAGCAAAATAAGGATTAAAGTCATCGAAAAATGCCATTTGTATCTATCAAATTATATATTCTGGATCTACAGACCAAAAGTAAATCGAAGATATCAACAGGAAGGGAGAACAATCGTTGGCCATATTCTTATCCAACTAGTCATATTTCTTCTGGCAATGAGTCTGGTGTCAAGTCTTTAATCCAATACGAAATTGATGATACTTTGGATATCAAGGAAGAAATCATCCAAGGTATGACTATTGAAATTAAAATGTGTTGGGTAAAACTATAAAAAAGCATTCGTATACTATAGTACACCTAATATTTAATTACAGGAAATCTCTCATACTAATTAAAAAGTGAAGTATTTTCAGCATCACATTGAATACTTCTATACTTTATATTACATTTTTTTCAATTTCAACGTAATACTCCATTTTACATACTGAAGTTCCGAGTAGGTAGATTCACTTCGCATAGATATCGACGTAAATTACTTTTCTCAAGAATGAGTTTGTTTTACGTTTTGTTTATTAGGACAAAATATTATATGTATGAGGAGCTAAATGAGATCATCAATTTCTTTTTGATTCAGTAGCAAGTGTTAACTACTCATTGATATCGAAGAATGTACGGAGCAATGGGTAGAGAGGCTCAGTCGCTTTTACAAAAAACTGCGTATTACGAAAGAATAAGATTATCTTCAGCATATGTATTTAGGAATGAAATGTCGATTGTTGGAAAAATGAGAATAATTAGGTATTTCAAGTTGAGAGTTGAAAATTTATATTATTTATAATAAGAATTTGGTTCGCGTGTGTGTCAAATCAGTAATGTTACCTATAGTTAGAATCTGTATAAAGTACTTTATTTCTATGCAACACAGAAGCGGGTGATACGTTATTTGAGAAGTATAGTTTATTGTTTATTATAAAAAATTATTAATTTTAACTTTTTTTGTATGAAGCTTTTGTCATTTTCTATCTCCCTAATGATCTGAATAGTAAGGACTTTACCTGGAAATAAAATTAAAGAAATATAACCCTGTGAAATGTTTTAATTTTAGAACACTTTAAAGAGAAAATCACACATTTTATTGTTCCATGCCAAGAAAATCCACCAAAAACAACTAGTTACAAGAAAAGGAGAAGTTACTGGATCTAACATATTCAACTGATATATTAATGACATTATTGTAATCTCAATACTACATTCTTTTGGGTAATTACTGTTAAGGTGGGTTCGTGTGCGTATTACTAGTAATCGAGTCAAGGTGTACTGCATGATCCTCTCTTTGTGTTCGTCCTATATTTAATTTCTGTAAAAATTTGAATCATCTGTAGAAATAGGAAATCAACTATTTAAATTTATGAAATTGCTTTTTGTAACTTCTACGTTATAATTTTTTAGATCATCAGAATTCAAAGACTGCATCAAGGAAATCAACTAGAAAACTGGCTGGTGGCCCACATTCTTGTACAACTACTCACTTTTCTCCTGACAATAAGTCTACTATCAAGACATTGATTGAATACGACATGGATGAATCTCTAGATATAAAGGAAGAAATTGACCAAGGTTAGACTATTGTAATAAAAATATTCCTTCTGAAACTATAAAAAAGCAATTTCATCTTATATTTTGTTAAATTTGCAGATCCAGAGAGAATCGTAGTCCAAAAACGCAATAAAACGTATCAGTCCAAATTTTATACCGTAGACA
Organism: Andricus quercusramuli; assembly: GCA_932178445.1. NCBI lineage: Eukaryota > Metazoa > Arthropoda > Insecta > Hymenoptera > Cynipidae > Andricus > Andricus quercusramuli. The sequence continues at coordinate 109,393 of CAKNXH010063587.1, read as the reverse complement.
TAAAAGAAGATTATATTTTTGATGTTAAACACAAACTGTCGACCCTAAAGAAGCAGGAATTTCAGGAATCAAAACAGGAAATGAAGCACACATGCGAAAAATGTGCTCGAACATATAAAAAGAAATCTTATATGACTTATCATCAAAAATTCGAATGCGGCATCATGCCACAGTTCTGTTGTAAATTCTGCAACAAATTATTTAAACGACAAAGAGACGTCAATACCCATGAAAATCGCGTGCATCACAAGATAAGCTCAACTAAATCGGTATTGAGGCATAATTGCGACAAATGTTCACGAAGTTACAATTGGCCAAGAGATTTGAGTCGACATAAACGCTTAGTACATACTGCAGTGAAACCAGAATTTACCTGCGATTATTGCGGATTTAAAACTAATGTGAAAAGTACCTTGGCAGAACACATTCTTTTGCGTCATTTACAGGCATCGAGAAAAAGGCGAAATTGTGATAAATGTTCGCGAAGTTACACGTGGTTAAGTGCTTTAAATCGACACAAACGTTCACACCATGCAGCGGTTAAACCGCAATTTACTTGCGATTTTTGCGGATATCAAACAAGCGTGAAAAATACTTTATCAGTTCACATTCATTCACGCCACTTAAAGACGCCAAGACAAGAGCTTAATTGCAACAAATGTTCACGAAGTTACACATGGTTAAGTGCTTTAAATCGGCACAAACGTTTACACCACGCAACGGGTAAACCAAAATTTAATGACGATTTTTGCGGACATAAAACGAATGAGAAAGCATACTTGTCGAACCACATGGTTTCACGCCATCTAAAATAATAATAAGGCACACGAAATATTAAACTGTAGGGAGTTTCTAATATTGGTTGAAAAAACTCATTATGTTACAAATTTACAAATTCTCAAGTCATTCAGCAATAAATAGACTCTTTCACTACATAATTATAGTATAGTAATCATAGAAAATTTTCTCTCCATCGATATCGACATAATTGACTCTTGCTAAATGTATAATTTGTTATTATTTGTTTTGTTTATTTGAAAAAATATGTGTGAGACGTTAGAGATTGATAATCACTTTCTTTTAGATATACTAATAAGTGTTAACATCCGTATATGATATTTTATTTATGTTTTATACAGAAGCGAGTAATTCATTTTTTCATAAAATTATTGCATTTACTACTGACTGAATCCACTTCAAATCAGGCAGGGGTCTACACTTGAAATCGCAGAATATCTTGGGGATGAAATATATTGTTTTTTAATGGAAATTAGGCTATATGTCTTCCTTCGATTTGTGAAAAAAAAATTTTTTCCCAAGTTTTTTTGGCGGATTTTAGAAGAAGACGATGAATGCTATTAGAATCAGAAAGAAAATAATATATACCTCAAACAGGTGAAAAGTTATAGAAATTTAAAGAAAAAGGATCGAGTTTTTTGAAAAACAAAGCAAAAATTCAAATACGCATAACTTTTTAGATTTTTTTTTGCAAATCGGAAAAGTACACATCGCCTAACTTCCTTTAAAAAACAATATATTTCGTCCCCGAGAGATTCTATAATTTCAAGTGTAGAACCCTGCCTGATTTGAAATGTATTCGGTCTGCTATAATATTAGACATTAACGAATGGTTTCTGTTCGGCGACAATAATATAATCATTTTTCTGAGAGCACCGAGACACTTTTGAAGTTGAGACATCGAAAACATGCTTTTGGAGAAAAAAGCTATCTGAAGTTGGCGAGTGCGATAAGCGCACGTGTTAAATTTTTTCTTCAGACACAAAATTTACTTCTTTTCCGGCATCGTCCGGAATATAAGTATAATTTAGAGAGATAAAGCATGCATTTAAGTACGTCTTTTCATCAAAAACCCAAAATCGATATTTTTGGCTTTTGCCCACTAAAACGCGAATATTTCCTAACCCAAGAGAGACAAAGTGGGCCTTTTCGTATGTATCAATTCAAGTATTACTATATAATGTTTTTTTCATTGTCCATCCTCTAAATCATGTAAAGAAGGGTTTTACCTAGAAATAAAACTACTGAAATTCCAACGTGTTATGTATTTAAATAAGATATAAAATTATAGAATCCAATTCACAAATTATATTCTTCCAGGGCTGCAAAGATCTACCGAACACATACGAGCAAACAAGAAAATTCTGGATTGAAAATTCATGGCTAATGGAAAATGTTGAATAGATATATAAATATATATATATATATATATATATATATATATATATATATGATATTCTTCTAATCACCTCATCAGATGCTTTTATTATGTAAATTTTGTGCAAATAGATTTCCTTCTAGGTTTGCTGCATGATCTTCTTAAAGCCATTGGGTAGTTTAATGTGATTTTGTGTGGGTTATTAACTAATTCCATATCTGTTGCGAAATAAGGATTAAAATCATCGGAAATTTCTATTTCTAACTTTGGTCTTTTAATTTTCTAGATGATCAAATCAAAAGTGAGTCCAAGAAATCAACTAGAAGACAGGGTGGTGGGCCATATTCTTGTAGAACTACTAATATTTCTTCTGGCAATAAGTCTGATGCTAAAACTTCAATCGAATACGACGTTGATGAAACTTTGGATATCAAGGAAGAAATCATTCAAGGTATGACTATTTTAATGAAAATATCCTTAATATCTCTATAAAAAAAGCAATTGCATATTACATTTTGTTAAAAATTTCAGATCCAGAGACAATCATGGTCCCGAAACGGAATAAAACGTATGAGACAAAATTTTATATCGTAAACATAAAAGAAGGTGACATTATTTATCCTAAGCCCAAAATGCAGACCCCGAAGAAGCTGGAAATTCAGAAATCAAAACGGGAAACTAAATATACATGCAACATTTGTGCGCGAAGCTATGCCCGCAATGCATCTTTAACTGCTCATAAAAAATTTGAATGCGGGGTCGTGCCACAGTTCAGTTGTAAATTCTGCGGCCAACTTTTTAAACGGAAAAGTCACATGAATGAACATGTAGATCAGGTGCATCTCAAGGCAAGCTTAGCGAAGTCGGTATTGATGCATAAATGTGACAAATGTCCTCGAAGTTACATTTGGCCAACTCATTTAGCTCGACACAAACGCTTAGTACATGCAGCAGTCAAACCACAATTTATTTGCGATTTTTGCGGATACAAGACAAATACGAAATGTAACTTGGTGACACACATTGCCTCACGTCACTCACAGACATCGGAATCCAGACATATATGCAACATATGCTCTCGAAAATATCGTTCGCCAAGCGGTTTATATCAACATAAACGTATAGAACACGCAGCACTCAAACCACAGTTTACATGCGCTATTTGCGATTTCAAAACTAAGCGCAAAGATTACTTATCATATCATATCTCTGCAAAGCATTTTTATTTGTAATTAGGCATGCGAAATTTAAATATTTGGGTTACACCAGAGCTTCGTTATATGCTCGCGCGACTGCAGGCGATATTAGCAATTCCTACAATTGCTCGTCCCGACAGTTTCTCAGGGGGCAGGGTGAGAGACGGTTGCGACTCCGCCTATGAAGGGACGCACTTCATTACTCCGCAGTCAAGTAGATTGCGCAATGTCATGCAAACGGTTGAGGCGGCCCTGCCTGTTTACGTTTCCCTGCTGGCGATATATGCGCAAGGTTATTTTCAGGCAACCCCCGAGATTGAGCATATAACGAAGCTCTGGTGTATTTCCAGGGCTCGGAACGGATTACTTCTTAGGAACTTAGTTTTTCAGTTTTGGCACTTTAGAGTGCCCTTTTGTTTAAAAATACCTGATTTTATTTGAAAATTCATCTTTTTGGTTCGAAATATACTTGTTTTGTTGAAAATTCGTCTTTTTCGGTTGAAGATTCCCCTCCTTTCATAGAAAATTCAGTTATTTTGTTGACAGATAACTTTTTTCTCAAAAATCCATATTTATTGTTTGAAAATTCAACTGTTTTGTAAAAATTGTTTTTTTTTTGCCTAAAAGCTCGAAAATTTGGTGGAAAAATAACCTATGCTGTTGAAAAATCGTATTTTTTAAAATGAATTCCACTGTTTTCTATATTAAATTAAAATCTTATTTCGTTGTAATATCAATATTACATTTTCCGTTAACAATTCATCTTTTGTAGTCAAAAATATTTAACAATTTTGTTAAAAGCTGAACTACTTTCTTAAATATACATCTTCTTTGTCGAAGATTCATAATTTTGGTCTTTTTTCTTTAAAAAATCTTTCTTTCTGGTTACTTTTTTGCCACATTGTTACTTTTCAGTTACTTTTTCAAAGAAGTATGGTTATACTATTTTTTGAAGTTTGAGCAGTTCCGAGCTCTGGTTACTTCTGTTACTAATGAGAAAAACTCTTTTATTCATAACATGAAATGATTGTATACCTTAAATTACTTTTAGTGAAATTCACTACATAATACTCAAGTGGTACTTTTTGATGTTCCGAGTAGGTATATTTGCGCTTAATCGAATTGTTATAATGTTACAGAATTGCAGTCATATGAAAGAGTTGACATTTATTTTCTAACCTTTTCTTCAAAATCTGCAAAATTTAATACTTCTTTATATATGGCTTCCCAAAAGTGATGTCCGATCTTAGAATTGTTGTCCGACCACCGGTACATTTACCTAAATATAAATTACTCTTTTTAATTGTTGGATTCGTTATTATATTTTTTTACGTTGTGACTATTGAATTATGTTGATGAAATTTTTGTTTGGGTGAGCCGCAAACTAGTAAAGTTAGTTAGTATCTATACAAAATAATGTATTTCTATAGAATAAAGAAGCTGGTGGTACGTTATTTGAACTGTATGATTTATCAACTGTTATAAAATATTATTGCATTTCATGCTATAATATTATACCATAACGAATGTATTTTATTCTTGAGACAATAAAATGATCATTCGTCTAATATTCATATACTTTCTTCTAATTTGATATATTAATTGAATTTTCTCTGCAGGTGCTTCTGTGATTTCCTTTCTTCCTAACAGCGTAAATAGTGCATGGTTTTACGTAGAAATAAAATCAAAGAAATATAAAGTTGTTAATGTTTGTAGTTTTAGAACATTGCGAGAACTTTATGGATTTAATGTATAAAATTTATATATTCATGACATTCTTCTAATTTCAATACTGCGTTCTTCTATAATATAAATTCTATCCAAGTCGAATAATATAATCTGCTGCGGAAAATTACTTTTAATTGAATGAATTTTTACTCCATGATATTCTCTTCGTATTCACCCTATGTTTTTTGTGTATTAAAATTCTAATTTTCAGAAATAGGAAACAAAAGATTTAAATTTATAAAATATTTTCTCAGCATTATTGGGCAGTGTAATATGATTGTGCATGGGTAATTAAATAAATCTACACGTATATCTGCCGAAAGATAAGTATTAAAAGCATCGAAAATTGCTACTTGTAACTCTCAAATTATGATGTTCTAGATTGTCAGATCAAAAGTGAGTCAGAGAAATCAACTGGAAGTGAGGATGATGGGCCATATTCTTGTACAACTACTCGCATTTCTTCTGGTAACAAGTGTGGTGCCAATATTGTTCTATGCGACATTGATGACCCTTTGGAAATCAAGGAAGAATTCATCCAAGGTATGACTGATGAAATATAATTCCATTTGAAATTAAATATGAAAAATATGAAATTAAAATTTTAAAAAAGCAATCGCATATAACATTTTATTGAATTTTCAGATCCAGAGAGAATTTTAGTCGAGAAACGTGATGAGACATCAAATTCGAGGCATAAATGCGACGAATGTTCGCGAAGTTACAATAGGATAACTAATTTAAATCGACATAAACGTTTACATCACGGGGCAGGCCAAACGCAGTTTACTTGCGATTGTTGTGGTTATGTGACAAATCGGCAAAGTAGATTGGTAAAGCATATTAATTCTTTCCACTCACAGAAAGCGAAAACGAGGTATAAATGCGATGAGTGTTCTCGAAGTTACAGAGCCTCAAATTCCTTAAATCGACACAAACGTTTACAACATGCAACAATCAAACCACAATTTACTTGCGATGTTTGCTTGTATCAAACAAATGTGAAAAATAGCTTGGTAAAACACATTAGTTGTCGCCACTCACAGACATTGAAATCAAGGCATGAATGCGACAAATGTTCGCGAAGTTACGCTTGGTTAAGTCATTTGAATCGACATAAACGAGTAGAACATGCGACAATCAAAACCTAATTTACTCTACTACAAAACTAAACGAAAATATTACTTGTTGATCCATATTACTTTCAAGCACCTTAATATGTCATAATTATCACCTATGCGAAACTTCAATCTTTGGGATATTTCTCATACTAATTAAAAAAACTCTTTTGTGCATTTCATTAAGGTGCTTCGAAAGAGTCGGGTTTTAGAATAATACAAAATACGTCTAGAAGGATGAATTATTTGATATAATATTTTTGCACATAACCTGAAGGCTCATACATGCGTGCGACAAGAGCCTTTTTTCGAAAAATGGTATTCTTGTTGTTTTTTGTGTAATTGAAACGCACTTTAAAATGGTGAGCACCTGTTTTCGGTTCTCCATGGGTACACTCCCAGTGGCGCGTTGTCCTTTTCAAGGCACAGAAAATTCTGCATTTTTTCATTACCACAAAAAGAACCACAATAAGACCATTTTTTGAAAAAAAAGCTCCAGTCATGCACATGACAACCCTTTGGATTATGTGGTACAAATATCACATTAATCAATTCACCTTTTTAGTCGTATTTTGTCTTATTCTAAAACCGATTCGTTTGAGGTACTTCAAATGATATGAACATAAATTACTTTTCATAATTGTCGGGTTTGTTATTATATGTCTTTCGTATTTGCAAAAAAAAAGTTAGTTAGTACGTATCTATATACAAAATACTGTAGTTCTATAATACAATACCGAAGCGGATGGTACATTTCTTGATCTTTATGAATTATTATCTTCAACAAAATATTATTGTGTGTTCTATTATAATATTATACATTAACAAATGTATTTTATTTTGAGACAATAAAACAATCACTTGTCTAATATTTAGGTACTTTCCTTTAATTTGATATATTACTTTAATTTTCTCCGCAGATGCTTTTGTGATTTTCTTTCTTCCTAACAACCTAATTATTGTAGGGGTTCACCTAGAAACAAAATTAAAGAAATATAAACTTGTGCATTTTTTTGAATTTTATAACACTGCGAAATGAAAATTGCAGTTAAGTTGATTTCGGACATTTTTTAATCTCAATATTACATTCTTTTACATAGAATACAGTCTACTGTCACTAATTACTGTTAATTGAGTCAAGTTTCACGGCGTAATGTTCTCTTTTTTTAGTTACATAACTTTACATTACATAACTATGATATTATACATTAACGAGTGGATTTCATTCTGAGAAAAAAAAGGCAAATCTATTTATAATTGCGACAAATGTTTTTGAAGTTACAATTACATACGTGGTTTGACTGAGCATCAGCGCTTAGAGCATGCAGGACGTTGTACCGCAATTTATTTGCGATTTTTGCGTGTATACAAAAAAATCGAAAAATTATTTCCGTAAAGCACATTTATTCATTCATTACTCGCGCTGTTTGCGATTACAAAACTAAGCGCAAAAATTACTTGTCAGGACATATTACATCAAAACATCTTAATGAGTAATAATTATTACGCATGAGAAACTTCAATCCTTGGGATATTTCTTGAACTCATTGAAAAAACTTTTTTGTGCATAACATTAAATGCTTGTATACCTTAATTACTCATCTTAATTGTCGGATTTATTATATGTTCTTTGTATTGGGAAAAGTATAGGTATGAGAAGCTATTGATAATCAATTTCTTCTTGAATCACTAGCTACTGTTAACTATCAGGAATTTAAAGTTGTGAAGATAGAACTTTTTTAACGAAAATTTCGTTTGGGTGAGACGCAAATTAGTAAAGTTAGTGAGGATCTATATAAATTATTGTATTTCTATACAATACAGAAACGGATGATACGTTATTTTATTTTTATGATTTATCATCTTCAATAAAACATTATTGCATTTTTAAATGTATTTTATTCGGAGACAATAATCTAATCATTTGTCTAATATTTAGGTATATTTTTTTGTTTGAAATATTAATTGAATTCTCTCTGCAGGTGCTTTTGTGATTTTCTTTCTTCTTAAAAATCTCAATAGTGCAGGGGTTCGCCTAAAAATAAAATTAAAGAAATATAAACTTTTGAATTTTTGTAATTTCATAACATTGCGAGAAGTTTATGGATTTAATATATAAAATTGATATATCTATGACATTCTTGTAATCTCAATACTACATTCTTCTATAATGTAAATTATGTCCAAATAGAATATACTCTGCTATGGATAATTATTTTCAATTGAGTTGAGGTTTACTGCATGATATTCTCTTTATGTTAATTCATCCTATCTTTTTTGTGCATGAAAATTCGAATCTCCTTTTGAAATAGCGAACAGAAGATCTTGATGTACGAAATATTTTCTCATCGATATTGCATTGTGTATGGGTCTTTAATTAAATATATATCTGCTACAAGATAAGGATTGAAATCATAGGAAATTGTTATTTGTAACTTTCACGTTATAATTTTCTAGATCATCAGATGTCCAAGATTCCATCAAAGAAATCAACTGGAAAACGGGCTGCTGGCCCATATCCTTGTAGAACTACTCACATTTCTTCTGTCCATAAGACTGCTGCCAAGACTTTAATTGAATATGATAATGACCAAACTTTGGATATCAAGGAAAAAATCTTCCGAGGTGCTTTTGTGATTTACTTTTTTCCGAATTATCTAAATAGTGCAGGGGTTCACCTATAAATAAAATTGAAGAATTTGTTTCTAAATTAAATATTGCAAGTAAAATATTTGAAATAATACTATAACATAACATAATGATAATTAGCAATTTTGATCGGTTCAAACAATTTTTTCCTGTAAATCGTCAAAATTTATTCTTTTCTGCAATCAATGACACAGTTAATTCACACGGAAGGTGGAGAAAAGTCTAGGTTTTTAGAAGCTCTTACAACTTACACTATGTCGCTTATTATTCAGTATTTCCTTTTTTTAGAATTTATAGTCCAATAGTTTAAACAATAATAATTTATTCAAACCATTTTTTCCTCAAGTTTGGGATATGTATTTTTCAAGATTGGGTTATAAGCATCAACCCTTCATATACCTGTTTCATCTTCGCCTAATGATTTACCCTATTGGGTATTTTAGTGACGTGGCTTAAAAATAAAGATATCCCGTGATTGTTACGTGTTCTGAGTTATCATGTAGAGTAAAAAATCTAATTTAATGGTTCAAACAAATGGTTGTTGTTCATACAATGTATGAGTATACGTATTGAGACAAGGAAATATTGAATAATTATTTATAATTCAAATAATTGCCAAATATCATAAAAAACCAATATTACTTCTAATAATCGTCACTTGGGTCATTAGTTGCAAAAAAAGAATAACTTTTTACAATTTACAGAAAAAAATTGTTTACGCAAATAAAAATGGTTTAAATTTCTATTTGTAACATTCACGTTATAATTTTTTAGATAGTCAGATCCAAAGTGAGTCAAATGAATCAACTGGAAAAGAGTATGGTGGGACATATTCTTGTAAAGCTACTCACATTTATTTTGGCAACAAGCCTGGTGCCAAGACTTCAATCAAATACGAAATTGACGATACTTTGGATATCAAGGATGAAACCACCCAAGGTATGTCTGTATATTTGCAATAAAAATAGCTTAAGAAAACTATGAAAAAGCAACTGCATATTAAATGTTGTTACATTTTCAGATCCAGAAACAATTACAGACCAGAAACGGAATAAAGCAAACGAGTCAAAATTTTGTACCGTATATATAAGAGAAGATAATATTTTGGACGTGAAGCCCAAATCGCAAACTCTGAAGAAGCAGGAAATTCCGGAATCAAAACAGGAAATGAAATACACTTGCAAAAAGTGTGCTCGAACCTATAAAAAGAAATCTTATATGAATTATCATCAAAAATTCAACTGCGGGGTCATGCCACAGTTCAGTTGTAAATTCTGCGACAAAATATTCAAACGGAAATATGTCTTGAATGCCCATGTAGATCGCGTGCATCACAACACAAGCTCAAAGACGTCGCTGTTGAAGCATAAATGCGACAAATGTTCTCGAAGTTACAATTGGTTGTATGATTTAACTCGACATAAACGTGTGGATCATGCAGCAGTCGAACCACAATTTTGTTGTGATCATTGCGAATATAAAACGAATATGAAAAGAAATTTGTCGAAACACATTACTTCACGACACTCGCAGACATCGAAATCAAGGAATAAGTGCGACAAATGCTCTCGAACTTATGCTACTTTAAGTGGTTTAAACCAACATAAACGTTTAGAACATGCGACCATAAAACCACAATTTGCATGCAATTTTTGCGGATATAAAACGAAAATGAAATGTATATTGGTAGCACACATGAATTCACGCCACTCACAGACATCAAAATCCAGTTATAATTGCGACGAATGTTCTCGAAGTTACACATGGTTAAGTGCTTTGAGGCGACACAAAAGTTTAGAACATGCAGCAGTCAAGACACGATTTATTTGCGACTACTGTGGCCACCAGACGAATCAGAAAAGCAGCTTGTCAAGACACATCACTTCACGTCATCTGAAATGAAAATAAAATGATAAAATAATCTCAAGTAATTTAGCAATAAATTAAGAAAACTCTTTTTTGCATTTCTTCAAATAGTTGTATACCGTGAATTACTTTTTATGAAAGTCGCTCCATAAAAGTCAATTTTACTTTCCGGATGTTCCGAAGGAGTAAATTTACCCTCCATCGATATCGACACAATCGACTTTCTTTAAATGTAACATGTTTTATTACAAGTTTTGTTCATTTGGATATAAGTTCCGTATATCAGAAGGTACAGATTGACGGCCACTTTTCTTGTGATTGTTACCAACAAGTGTTAAATACTCAATAATGATAAAGTTGGTTGTGACCGTTTGATTTCTATAATGAAAATTTTAGTTGTACGTTTCACAAATAAGTAAAGTTAGTTAACATCCATATATAATACCTAATATATGTGCTATTCAGAACCAAGCAATACGTTATTTAATATATATGATTTATTATTTACTATAAAAAAATATTGCATTTCATAGGTACTATAGTATTATACATTAACGAAAGTATTCTGTTCTGAGACAATAAAATATTAATTTGTCTTAGATTTAGATACCTTCTCTTCACTTAATATCATAATTTAATTTTTGCTGTATGATGATTTTCTAATTGCCCATCTTCTTAATGATCTAAATAGGGCAGGTGTTCACCTACAAATAAAACTAAAGAAATATAAACTATTCAAATTTTTTAATCTCAATACTACATTCTTCTACAATGTAAATTCTGTTCAAGTAGAATACGGTATGCTGTGGGTTTTATTACTGTTTATTGAGTCAAGATTGAATGCATGATCTTCTCTTCGTTTCTCTTTGCTTAAATTTCCTCTAACATTAACTCTGGTACAATGGTACAAAGGCTCTAATTGAATGAAACATTGATGAAAATTTGGATATTAAGGAGAAAGTCATCCAAGGTATGACTATTGCAAAGGAAATATCCTAAATAAAAATATTTGAAAAAAACAACTCCATATTTCATTTTGTTAAATTTTTAGTTCTAGATACAATTAGAATCTAGAAACAGAATAAAAGACACGAGCAAATATTGTTTACGTAGACATAAGAGAATAAGATATTATGGATTTTAAGCCCAAACTGCAAACCTTCAAAAAGTAAAAATTCAGGAATCGAAACAGGAAAGTGAATACATATGTGAGAAGTGCGCAAAGCTATACCCAGGAAGGACGTTCAAATCGGCACAAAAAATTCGCATGTAATTTCAATTCACAATTCAGATGTAAATTCTGCAGCAAACAGTTTGCACATACAAGTAGCATGATTCGTAACGTGGATCTTTAACATATTGAAATAAACTTACAGACATGAAAATCAAAGGATAACTGCAACAAATGTACGCTAAAGTACACTTCAATAAATTCTCTGAATAATCATAATTATTTAGAACACACAGAAGTCAAACAACAATTTATTTGTTAGTAGTGTATCTTCAAAATAAATCGGAAAAGTACCTTGTCAAGGCACATTACTTCACGCCAATTACAGACATCGAAGTGTTTATATGTCGAATGATACAATTTGTTGGCGAAGTTACACATGAATAACTACTTTACATCGACACAAACGCTTGCACAACGCAACGGTTGAACCACCATTTACTTCTGATTTTTGCGAACACAGAACGAATAAGAGAGAAAACTAGTCCAAACGCCATCTAAAATAATAATAACGTAGACGAAACATTACACTGTAGAAAGTTTAAAATATTGGATAAAAAAAGTTATCAGTGGGCTTCCATCCGGAGACGATAAAACAATTATTTTCCAAGATATAAAATATTAAATTAGGTTTATCGTGGATATTAATCTTTAAACTGATATATTTATGACATTCTTTTGATCTGCTGCTTTTTTTATTAGGTCTGCCGTGGGTATTTACTATTATTTAAATCAAGGTTTACTGCATGATCTGCTCCTTGTGTTTATCCTTCTTCTTATTCTATTTTTTGGTTGAAAATTCAAATGTCATTCAGAAACAGAAAACGAAAGACTAAATTACATACAGAATATGTCCTCAAAGCCATTGGGTAGCATAATTTGAATATGTATGAGGGATAATTTGAATCTATATCTGCTACAATATAGGGATTAAAATCATCAGAAATTTGCTACTGGTAACTATCATGTTTTAATGTTCTAGGTCTGCAGGCAAACAGTGAATCAAAAAAATCATCAGGAAGAGAGGATGCTGGCCCATATCTTCTTACACCTGCTCACATTTCTTCTGGCAATAATTCTGGTGCCAAGACTTCACTTAAATACGACCTTGATGACACTTTGGAAATCAAAGATGAATTCATCCAAGGTATGACTATTTTAATTAAAATATCCTCAATGGAACTTTAAAAAGGCAATTGCATATTACACTTTGTTAAAATTTTCAGATCCAGGGACAATTGCAGTCCATAAAGGGAATAAATCAAATGAGGCAACATTTTGTACAGTATATATAAAAGAAGATGATATTTTGCAGGAAATTCAGGAATCGGGACAGGAAAAGAAATACACATGCGAAAAGTGTGCCCGCAGTTATAAAAGGAAAAAAACTTTGAATGAGCACCTAAAATACAGGTGTGACGTCAAGCCCCAGTTCAGTTGTAAATTCTGCGACAAGCTATTCAAACGGCAATCTGACGTGAATGCTCATGTACATCGCATGCATCACAAGGCAAACTCAAGAAAGTCGCTATTATTATATCATTGCGACAAATGTCCTCGAAATTACACTTTGCTCAGCAATTTAAAGCGGCATAAACTTTTCGTCCACTCAGAATTGAAACCACAATTAATTTGCGACCATTGTGGCTACACGACGAGTTGGAAAAGTCACCTGCGAAAGCACATTACTTCTTGTCACTTACAAATATCAAAAACGGGGCATAATTGTAACAAATTTTCACGAAGTTATAGTCCATTAAGTGCTTTAAATCAAAATAAGGGATCATAATATGCAACAATCAAACCACGATTTATCTGCGATTGTTGTGGCCACAAAACGAATCAAAAATACACATATTGCTTCTCGGCACGCGTCGGTTAACTGTTATATTTTAATCAAAAATTACGCATTACTCAATTTGAGTATAAAAAAATTAAAGTAATAATTATTATTAAGTTTTTTATATAAATTTGTATCTAACAGTCTTTGTATTTTCCTGAATTATTGACCCTAGTTTGGAGAGTATAGCATGGAGGTACCAATTTGATCTGTATGATTTATTATTTACTATATAGAAGATCATTGGGTTTTCCTCTATAATATTATACATTGATGAATGGATTTTATTCTGATACAATAAAACCATAATTTTTCCAAGATGTCAATACTTTCTTTTAACCTATTAGTGGAATTATGCAAGAAAAGGGCCCACTTTGTCCATATGAAGTCACGTATGGGGGCATATAGCCGGATAAATTCCCGACATTTTAAACCCTTTACGAAGCTTAAGTTGGCGAGTAAGGTAAGTGCACGTGTTAGACTTTTATTCAGACAAAAAATGTACCCACTTGCTGTCACTTCCAAAAAATAAGTACATGATTCAAGCAGATAGAGCATACATTGAAATATGATTCCCCATCGAAATCCTAAAATCGATACCATTGACCTTCGTTGACAAAAGCGTGAATGTCTCATAAACAGAAATCGACTAAGCGGCTCCTTTTCTTGCGGAACGTCATATATTAATTTCATATTTAAATAATATAAAATCATAACGTGCAAATTAAAAATGTTATTCTTCCAGGTCGAGAAATGTCTTGCTAACAAGTATTTAAAAGCGATAGGTTTAAATTTATAAAATATGTCCTCAAAACCACTGGGTAGTGTAATTTGATTGTGTGTGGGTTATTAATTATTTCATATTTGTCGCAAATTAATTATTATAATCGTCGGATATTGCTATTAGTAACTTTCACGTTACAATTTTCTAGATTTTTAGATCGAAACTGAGTCGAAGAAATCTGTTGGAATTCAGGATGTTGGGCCATATTCTTGTACAACACTAATTATATTATTTCTAGCAATAAGTCTGCTGCCAGTAAAAAGGCAACTGCATATTACATCATGTTAAATTTTTATATCCAGCTACATATACAGTCCAGAAACGTAATAAGACGTATGAGTCGAAAGTTTATACAGTAGATGTGAGAGAAGATGATAATATTTTTGCTGTGAATCGCAACCTGCATGTCCTAAAGAAGCAGGAAAATTAGGAATGAAAACTGTAAATAAAGTACAAATGCAGTAGACAAACCACCATTTATTTACGATTTTTGCGGATGTAAACTCAATACAAAATGTCATTTGGTAAGACACATGGCTCTAGCCGAACAAGGGACTCACCAAAATCTAATTATAAATGTGACAAATGTTCCCGAAGTTATCACTCTTTGAGTGGTTTAAATCTGCATACACGTTTAGAAAACTCAGCAGTCAAATCACAATTTGCTTGCTATAATTGTTCTTATAAATAAAAACAAAAAACTCATTTGTCAAGACATATTACTGTAAAACATCTTCATAAGAAATAAGCATCAGGCAAGCGAAACTTCAACCTTTAAGAAATATCTCATACTAATTGAAACAACTCTTTTGTTCATTACATTCAATGCGTGTACACCTTAAATTAATTTTTATAAAATATGCTGTATAATGCTCAATTGTAGATACTTTCTGAAGTTCCGGGAAAGTAAATTCTTTCTGAAATATTCGAATTTATTTATACGTTTTGTTCAGTTGGAAAAAGTATAGATATTGGAAGCTATATTTTGATGATCAATTTGTTTTTGATTTACTAGCATCTGTGAACTACTCAGTGATGATATTGAAGAAAATGCGGGGTAGTGGGTAGAGAGGCATAGTCACTTTCACCAAAATCTTTGTGTTATGAACGAAACAAGTTATTTTCAGTATATTAATTGATACCTGAAATATCAATTGGTGACAAATATAGATTATTTAGGGTTCTCAAGTCGCGAATGTTAAAAAATAGAACTGTTGATATAATAAGAATGTTGGCAATAAAGCTAAAATTGGTCTCAGATTTAGCTACTGTATTTTACATTCCTATAATAATTCAGTTTTTACTGCATGGTGCTTTTGTAATTTTTCGTCGTCTTAATGGTATAAACAGAACAGGAGTTCACCTAAAAATATGGATACAGAAATATAAGCATGTCAATTTTTCCAATTTTATAACATTTCAAAATGAAAATGACACATTTTATTTTTCCTTAGCAAGAAAGTTCACAGAAAACAATAAGTAACGAGAAATAATGAAATCTCGGTATAAAAAATATTAAATTGATATATATTTATGACATTCTCTTAATCTGAATGTTATATTCTTGTATAATGTAAATTCTGTGCAAGTAGAATACAGTCTTCTGTGGTGAGTTACTTTGGAATTTGAAGAGAATTGAAAATTGTATTAATACTTGTTGATAATTGCATTTCAACAGTTGAAAATTCTATTACTGAAAATTAAATTAAATTTATAATGAAGTTTTCAACAGATAAAAGTTCAATTGTTTTAAATTGAAGAAAGCTTGAAATAAAATTTTTCAAAATTGAAGAAAATTGAATATTCAACTGTTGGAAATTGGAGACAATTCAATTTTTGACTGCCGAAAATTAAAGAAAATTGATGATTGAATTATCAACAGTTGAAAATAGTATTGCTGAAAATTTGAAAAAATTGAATTTTTAACAGATACAAATTTAATTGTGTTAAATTGAAGAACACTAAGAATTAAATATTTGAAAACTGAATTTTCAACCTGGAAAATTCAAGAAAATAGATAATTGAACTTTCAACTTTGGAATTTGAAGATAATTGAAAATTGTATTAATACGTGTTGATAATTGCATTTCAACAGTTGATAATTCTATTACTGAAAATTAAATTAAATTTATAATGAAGTTTTCAACAGATAAAAATTCAATTGTTTTAAATTGAAGAAAGCTGGAAATAAAATTTTTCAAAATTGAAGAAAATTGAATATTCAACTGTTGGAAATTGGAGACAATTCAATTTTCAACTGCTAATAATTGAAGAAAATTCATAATTGAATTATCAATAGTTGAAAATTCTATTGCTGAAAATTGAAGAAAATTGAAAGTTGAATGTTCAATTGCTGAAAAATTGACACAATTAAATTTTTTACTATTGAAAATTTGAAGAAAATTGAGAATTGAAATATCAACTGTAGAGAATTCAACTGTTGAAAATTGAGAAGAATTGAAAATTGTATTATTACCTGTTGATTATTGGGAAAATTGATAACTGAATTTTCAGAAGTTGAAAATTCTATCGTGGAAAATTGAAGAAATTTGCATTTTTAATTGTTGAACATTGAAAAAAGTTGATAATTGAATTCTCAACTGCCGAAAATTCCATTGTTACAAATTAAAGAAAGTTGATAATTAAATTGTGGTTAATGTAAGAAAATTGGTAAATAAATTTTCAATATATGAAAATTGAAGAAAATTGAATATCCAACTTTTGAAAATTGGAGACAATTCAATTTTCAACTGTTGTTACTAACATGATCTTATCCTCGTGTTCGTCCTATTTTTTTTTATGGTGAAAATTCGAATCTCCTTTTGCAATAGGAAACAAAAGAATTAAATTTATATAACATATATGCTCTTAAAACTATTGGATTGTGTAGTGAAATTGGGTATTTGTTATCAATTAAATCTATATCTGCTACAATATAAGGATTAGAATCATCGGAAGTTTGCTGTTTGTAACTATCATGTTTTAATTTTCTAGGTCTGCAGGCCAAGAGTGAATCAAAGAAATCAACAGGAAGACAGGATAGTGGGCCATATTCTTGTACAACTACTGATATTTCTTCTGGCAATAAGTTTGCTGTCAAAACTTCGATCGAATATGACTTTGATGAGACTTTGGAAATCAAGGAAGAGATAATTCAAGGTATGGCTTATTCAATTAAAATACCTTATATAAAGATGTAAAAAGAACAACTGCATATAATATTCTGTTACAATTTCAGACACAAAGACAATTATAGTTGAAAAACGGAATAAAACAAAGGATTCAAATTTTTGTACCGTATATATAAAAAAAGAGGATATTTTGGAAGTCAAGCCGAAACCGCAGTCCGTGTGGAAGCAGAAAATTCAGGAGTCTGAAAAGAAGCACACATGCGAAAAGTGTACTCGAACCTATACAAATAAATGTCACATGAATTTTCATCAAAAATTTGAATGCGGCGTTATGCCGCAGTTCAGTTGTAAATTCTGCGACAAGCTATTTAAACGGAAATCTGTCATGAATGCCCATGTAGATCGCGTACATCACAAGACAAGCTCAAAGAAGCATAAATGCGACAAATGTTATCGAAGTTACAATTGGGTAACAGGTTTAGCTCGACACAAACGTTCAGTTCATGCAGCAGACAACCCACAATTTATCTGCGATTTTTGCGGACATAAATACAATACCAAATATTATTTGATAGTACACATGACCTCACGTCACCCACAGACATTGGAATCCAGATATACATGTAACATATGCTCTCGAAGTTATATTTCGCGAAGCGGTTTATATCAACATAAACGTATAGAACATGCAACACTCAAACCACAGTTTAATTGCGCTATTTGCGATTTCAAAACTAAACGCAAAGATTACTTGTCAAATCATATATCTGCAAAGCATTTTTATATGTTATAATCATTAGGCATGCGAAATTTCAACCTCTGAGTTATTTCCAGGGCTCGGAACGGGTTACTTTTTTGATCCGCGTTTACTAAAAAGTTACTTATTATATGAAAAGGTTAATTTTGGTAACATTTTTTGCCCGAAATAGCGAAATGAATTAATTCATTAATCGTATTATTTAAAAACTTGTGAAAAATGTAACAATTTAAATTTTTTTAGTTTTGGCCCTTTAGAGGCGAGAAAATTAGGGCATAACAATAAAGTAATAATTTGTTCCTATGTAACATGTATAAAAAGGGCTATTAATTCAATTATTATGAATCCTGATAGAAATTACAATTTATCTGAAATTTCCAGTTTTCAATTTAAAATGTAAACCTTTTTGTTGAAATATCGAACTATGTTTGTCTTTTTTGGTAGAAAATTAATCTTCTTGATTCAAAATCACCCTTTTGTATAAAAATACCTAATTTTATTTGAAAATTCATCGTTTTGGTTAAGAATGTACTTACTTTGTTGAAAATTCGTCTTTTCTCGGTTGAAGATTCCCCTGTTATCATAGAAAATTCATTTATTAGGTTGACAGATAATTTTTTTGTCAAAAATCCATATGTATTGGTTGAAAATTCAACTGTTTTATAAAAATTGGTCTTTTTGGCCTAAAACTCGAAAATATGGTTGAAAAATAAACTGTTCTGTTGAAAATTCGTCTCTTTGGAATGAATTCTACTGTTTTTATATTAAATAAAAATCTTTTGTGGTTATCATATCAGTATTACATTGTTTGATAACAATTCATTTTTTTGTTCGGAAAAATTCAGCCATTTTGTTAAAAGTTGAACTACTTTCTTAACCAGTTAACTGATAATGACGCATATATGCGCACTTTGAATAACTGCCACAAAACTCAATGGATTTTGATAAAAATTGGTATGCCCTAGGTTTTTTGGTCGCTGATGACGAATCCAAGGTCAGCATTGAGAAATTCAAAATGGCGGACCCAATATGGCGGATCCAATATGGTAAACTAAAATGCAAAAGTCACGTGATTTGAATGAAAGTCAGTACTTCTTAGTTTTTTGGTCGCTGATGACGAATCCGGGGTCAAAATTGAAAAATTCAAATCAGCTGATAATATATCAGGAAATCCATCAGCGACTTAAAAACATCTTCTGTACTGCCTTTCATTCAAGTAACGAGATTTTTGCATTCTAGACCACCATATCGGACCCGCCATTTTGAATTTTTCAATTTTGACCCCGGATTCGTCATCAGCGACCTAAAAAACTCCAAGGAAATGAACTTTCATGATTAACACGGAATTATTTGCTTCTACCAGTTTTGGCACAGAACGTCGATTTCGAAAATATCAGTTAACTGGTCAAACATACATCTTTTTTGTTGAAGATTTATAATTTTGATCTTTTTTGGTAAAACAATCTTTCGTTTTGGTTACTTTTTTACCACATTGTTACTTTCCAGTTACTTTTTTGAGAGAATTATGGTTACTACTTTACTATTTTTTTAAGCTTGAGCAGTTCCGAGCGCTGGTTATTTCTCATACTAATTAGAAAAACTCTTTTGTGCTTAACATCGAATGATTCAATGCGTGTATACCTTAAATCATTTTTTATAAAATATGCTGCATAATGCTCAATTGTAGATACTTCTGAAGTTCCAGGAAGCTCAGTTTTCTCTGCAGTTTTCGGATTCATTTATACGTTTTGTTCAGTTGGAAATAGTATAGATATTGGAAGCTATATTTTGATGATCAATTTGTTTTTCATTTACTACCATCTGTGAACTATGATACTGAAGAAAATACGGGGCAGTTGGTAGAGAGGCGTAGTCACTTTCACGAAAACCTTCGTGTTATGAACGAAGGGAGGTTATTTTCCGTATATATATATATATATATATATATATATATATATATTAATGACTGCAATGTCAAGTGGTGACAAATGTAGATTAGTTAGGTTTTTCAAGTTGTAACTATATTAGAAAATAAAACTGTTTATATAATAAGAATGTTGGCAATAAAATTAAAATTTTCTCAGATTTAGGTACTTTACTTTATATTCCTGCATTAATTTAATTTTTAGTGCATGGTGATTTTTCATATTCTTAATGATCTAAAACAGGACAGGGGTTCACCTAAAAATATGTTTTGCAGGAATATAAGCATGTCAACTTTGTCAATTTTATAACATTTCAAAATGAAAATCACTCATTTCATCTTTCCATAGCAAGAAAGTTCACCAAAAACGACAAGCATGGAGAAAAAAAAGAAATCTCAGGAGAAAAAATAATAAATTGATATATGTTTATGACATTCTCCTAATCTAAATGTTATATTCTTGTATAATGTAAATTGTGTGCATGTAGAATACAGTCTGCATTGGTAAGTTACTGTTAATTGTGTCCAAGTTTACTGGCATGATCATCTACTTGTGTTCATCCTATCTTTTTTTGTATAGTGAAAATTCGAATCTCCTTTTGAAATAGGAAACAAAAGATTTAAATTAATGTACTATATGTATCCTCAAAGCCATCGGGTTGTGTGATGGAATTGTTTGTTTTTTTAATAATTAAATCTATATCTGCTACAAGATAAAGATTGAAATCATCAGAAATTTACTGTTTGTAACTATCATGTTTTAATTTTCTAGGTTTGACGGTCAAGAGTGAATCGAAGAAATCAACAGGAAGACAGGATGGTGGGCCATATTCTTGTACAACTACTCATATTTCTTCTGGCAATAAGTCTGCTGCCAAAACTTCAATCGAATACGACGTTGATGAGACTTTGGATATCAAGGAAGAGATCATTCAAGGTACGCCTTTCGCAATGAAAATACCTTTTATAAAAATCTGAAAGAAAGAACTGCATATAACATTCTGTTACAATTTCAGATACAAAGACAATTATAGTCCAGAAACAGGATAAGACAAACGAGTCAAATTTTTGTACCGTTTATATAAAAGAAGATGCTGCTTTGGAAGTTGAGCCGAAACCGCAATCCCTGAAGAAGCAGAAAGATCAGGAGTCTGAACAGAAACACACATGCGAAAAGTGTGCTCGAACCTATAAAAATAAATGTCATATGAATTATCATCTAAAATTTGAATGCGGCGTTATGCCAAAGTTCAGCTGTAAATTCTGCAGTAAGCTATTTAAACGGAAATCTGTCATGAATGCCCATGTAGATCGCGTACATAACAACACGAGCTCAAAGACCTTGGTATTGAAGCATAAATGCGACAAATGTTCTCGAAGTTACAATTGGGTAGGAGATTTAATTCGACACAAACGTTTAGTTCATTCAGTAGACAAACCACAATTCATTTGCGATTTTTGCGGACATAAATCCAATGCCAAACAACATTTGGTAGTACACATGACGTCACGTCACTCACAGACATCGCAATCCAGACATATGTGCAACATATGCTCTCGAAGTTATAGTTCGCGAAGCGGCTTATATCAACATAAACGTATAGAACATGCAACACTCAAACCACAGTTTAATTGCGCTATTTGCAATTTCAAAACTAAACGCAAAGATTACTTATCAAATCATATCACTGCAAAGCATTTTTATATGTAATAATCATTAGGCATGTGAAATTTCAATCTTTGGGTTATTTCCAGGGCTCGGAACGTGTTACTTTTTAGTAACTTTTAGTTATTTTTTTGATCCGCGTTTACTGAAAAGTTACTTATTTTATGAGAAGGTTACTTTTGGTAACATTTTTTGCCCGAAATAACGAAATGAATTCATTTATTAATTGTATTATTCAAAAACGTGTAAAGAATGTTGAGATTTAAATTTTTTCAGTTTTGGCACTTCAGAGCCGAGAAAATTAGGGCATAAGAATAAAATAATAATTAGTTCCTATGTAAAATGTATAAAAAGGGCTATTAACTAAATTATTGTAAATCCTGGTGAAAATTCCAATTCATTCAAAATTGCTAGATTTCAGTTTAAAATGTAAATCTTCTTTGTTGAAATATCGAACTATGTATTATATTTTCCGATGAGAATTTATCTCCTTTGGTTGCAATTCGGATAAAAGTTGAACATTTTTGGTTAAAACTTTATTTTCTCTGTTAAAAGATCATCATTTTAGTTGAAAATTGGTCTCTTTTGGTAGAAAATTAATCTTCTTGATTCCAAATCACCCTTTCGTTAAAAAAAAAACCTAATTTCATTTGAAAATTCATCTTTTTGGTTCGACATGTACTTATTTTGTTGAAAATTTTTATTTTTCGGTTGAAGATTCCCCTCTTTTCATAGAAAATTCAGTTATTTTGTTGACGGATATTTTTTTTCTGAAAAATCCATATTTATCGTATGAAAATTCAACCGTTTTGTGAACATTGGTCTTTTTGGCCTGAAGCTTGAAAAATTGGTTGCAAAATAACCTGTTCTGTTGAAAAATCGTCTCTTTTGAATCAATTCTACTGTTTTTATAATAAATCAAAATCTTTTGTGGATATCATATCAGTATTACATTTTTTGTTAACTAGTTTACTATTTTTTCAAGCTTGAGCAGTTCTGAGTCCTGGTTATTTCTCATACTAATGAGAAAACCTGTTTTGTGCGTAACATCAAATGATTGTATACCTTAAATTACTTCTAGTGAAATTCACTACATAATACTCACGTGGTACTTTTTGAAGTTCGGGAAAGGTATATTTGATCTGTATCGATATGGGTATGTGCACCGGTCTCCGGACAGATGTCAGTGATCGAACAAATATTTATTTTCTCTTAATCGAATTGTTGTTACGAAATTGCAGTCAGATAAAAGAGATTGACATTTATTCTGTAACCTGTATTTTAAGATCTGCAAACTTTAATACTTTTTTATGTATGGCCTCTCAAAAGTAGTAAATTTGATTTCCGACCACCGGTACATTTACCTACATATAAATTACTTTTTTCAATTGTTGGATTCTTTATTATATTTTTTTTGTATGTAGAAAAAATATATGTATGGGGAGCTATTGATAATAATCAATTTCTTCTTGAATTACTACCTAGCGTTAACTATTAAGAATTTAATGTTGTGACTATTGAATGTCGTTGATGGAATTTTTATTTGGGTGAGTCGCAAGCCAGTAAAGTTAGTTAGTATCTTAACAAACTCATGCATTTCTATACAAGAAAGAAGCTGGTGGTACGTCATTTGATCTGCATGATTTATCATCTACTATAAAATATTGTTGCATTGTATGCTATAATATTATACCAAATCGAATGTATTTTATTTGGAGACAATAAAATGATCATTCGTCTAATATTAATGTACTTTCTTAAAAGATATATATATATATATATATATATATATATATATATATATATGTACTCTCTTATCAAATTGAAATTTGATATATTAATTCATTTTTCTGTGCAGGTATTTTTGTGATCATCTTTCTTCCTAATAATCTAAATAGTGCAGGGGCTTACCTAAAAATTAAATAAACGAAATATAAATTTTTTAGTTTTTGTATTTTCATAACATTGCGAGATCCTGCAGGAGTTCACCTAAGAATATGGTTACAGAAATATAAGCATGTTCGCCAAAAACAACAAGTAACGAGAAAAAAAGAAATCTCGGGTTAAAAAATATTAAATTGATATATGTTTATTACATTCATCTAATCTGAATGTTATATACTTGTATAATGTAAATTGTGTGCATGTAGAATACAGTCTCCTCTGTGGTAAGTTACTCTTAATTGAGTCAAAGTGTACGGGCATGATCTTCTCCTTGTGTTCGTCCTATCTTTCTTTATATGCTGAAAATTCGAATCTCCTTTTAAAATAGAAAACAAAAGATTTAAATTTATATAATATATATGTCCTTAAAGCCATTAGGCTGTGTAATGGAATCGGGTATTTGTTATTAATCAAATCTATGTCCGCTACAAGTTAAGGATTAAAATCATCGGAAGTTTGCTGTTTGTGACTATCATGTTTTAATTTTCTAGGTCTTGAGACCAAAAGTGAAGCGAAGACATCAACAGGAATAGAGGATGCTGGGTCTTATTCTTGTACTCATATTTCTTCTGGCAATAAGTCTGCTGCCAAAACCTTAATCGAATATGACGTTGATGAGACTTTGGAAATCAAGGAAGAGGTCATTCAAGGTTTGTCTTTTGAAATTAAAATACCTTATATAAAAATATAAAAAAACAACTGCTGATAACATTGTGTTACAGTTTCAGATACAAAGACAATTATAGTCCAGAAACGGAATAAAACAATCGAGTCAAATTTTTGTACCGTATATATAAAAGAAGATGATACTTTGGAAGTTAAGCCGAAACCGCAGTCCGTGAAGAAGCAGAAAATTCAGGAGTCTGAACAGAAGTACACATGCGAAAAGTGTGCTCGAACCTATAAAAATAAATGTCATATGAATTATCATCAAAAATTTGAATGCGGTGTTATGCCACAGTTCAGCTGTAAATTCTGCAGCAAGCTATTCAAACGGAAATCTGTCATGAATGCCCATGTAGATCGCGTACATCACAGCACAAGCTCAAAGACGTTGATATTGAGGCACAAATGCGACAAATGTTCTCGAAGTTACAATTGGCTAGGAGATTTAGTTCGACACAAACGTTTAGTTCATGCAGTAAACAAACCACAATTTATTTGCGATTTTTGCGGATATAAATCCAATACCAAATATCATTTGGTAGTACACATGACTTCACGCCACACCCAGCCATCGAAATCCAGGCACGAATGCGACAAATGTCCGCGAAGTTACAATTGGCTAAAAGATTTGAATCGACACAAACGTTTAATACATGCAGAAATCAAACCACAATTTATTTGCGATTTTTGCGGATATAAATTCAATACCAAATATCATTTGGTAGTACACATGTCTTCACACTACTCTATCCATACAAACGACTCACCAAAATCTATTTACACATGCGACAAATGTTCTCGAAGTTACAGTTACAGACGTGGTTTGACTGAGCATAAACGTTTAGTACACGGAGAAGTTAAACTACTATTTACTTGCGATTTTTGCGATTTCAAATCTAAAAGCAAACAGTACTTGTCAAGACATATTACTTCAAAACATCTCAATAAGTAATAATTATTACGCACGCAAAATTTTAATCTTAAGAAAGTTTGGGATACTCATTGAAATGCTTGAATCCCTTAAATTACTTTACGTGGAAATTACTTCATAATACTCAGTATTACTTTCTGAAGTTTTGAGAAGTAGATTTACTCTGAATGGATTAGCGTTATTTGCTCTGTATCATTTATTATTAACTATAAAAAATATTGTGTTTCACACTATAATATTATACATTAACGATTGAATCCCATTCTGGGACAATAAAGCAATAATCTTTCCAAGATTTCGATAATTTCTTTGAACCTCGTATTCGAAAACCCGCTTTTAGAGAAAAAATTTAATTAAATTGAATTAAATTTTTTCTTTAAACACAAAATTTACCCATTTTCGGTCACTTCTGAGACATAAGTATAATTAAGCCGATAGAGAATATGTCAACAAAGTTGCTCCTTTTCTTGCGGGAGTCCATATATGTCCTTAAAGTCATTGGATTGTGTAATGTAAGTGGGTATTTTTCATTAATTAAATCTATATCTGCTGCAAAAGAAGGATCAAAGTCCTCGAAAGTTTTTGCTTATTTGTAACTTTTACTTTATAGTTTTCTAGATCAGCAGAATTTCAAGAGTGATTTGAAGACAATGACCGAAAGACTAGTTGGTGGACGATACTCTTGTAGAACGACTCATGTTTCTTCTGGAAATAAGTCAGCTGCCAAGACTATAATTGAATACGACGTTGATGAGAGTATGACTTTTTCAATTAAAATATCTCTAATGAAATAATAAAAACGTAGTTGCATATTAAATTTGGTTAAACTTCCAGTATAATACATGCAGTAGTCAAACCAGAATTTATTTGCAATTTTCGCGGACAAAAACCGGATCAAAAATCTAACTTGGTAAAACACATGACTTCACTTTACTCTAGCCGAACAAGGTACTCCCTAAAATCATATTATAAACGGGAAAAACGTTCGCGAAATTACACTTGGTTAAGTCATTTGAATCGACATAAAGTATTGGAACATGCAACAATCAAACCAAAATTTACTTGCGCTGTTTGCGATTACAAAAATAAGCGCAAAGATAATTTGTCAAGACATATTATTTCAAAACATCTTAATAAGTTATGATTATTAATCACGCGAAACTTCAATCTTCAGGAAATTTAGCATGTATGCTACATTATTTCATCATGTAAATTCTGTGCAAGCAGAATACGGTCTTCTGTGGTTAATTACTGCTGTTTGAGTCAAAGCGTACTGCATGATCTTCTCTTTGTGTTGTTTCTACCTTTCTTTTGTGTAGTAAAAACTCGAATCTCATTTTGAAGTAGGAAAAAAAATATTTATATTACATATATGTGACCTTAAAGACATTGGATTGCATAATGGAAATGGCTATTTTTTGTTAATAAAATCTATATCTGCTGCGAAGTAAGAATTGAAATCATCAAACATTGTTAAATATTTGTAACTTTCACTTTATAATTTTCTAGATCAGCCGAATTTCAAGAGTGAATCGAAGACGACAGAAAGATTAGTTGGTGGACCATATTCTTTTACAACTACTCATATTTCTTCTCGCAATAAGTCTGCTACCAAGACTTTAATTGAATACGACGTTGATGAGACTTTGGATATCAAGGAAGAGATCATTCGAGATATGACTTTTGCAATTAAAATATCTTATATAAAACCATGAACAAAAGCAACTGCGTATAGCATTTTCCAACATTTTCAGATAGAGAGGCAATTATCGTCCAGGAACGGAATAAAACGAATGAGTTGAAGTGGTGTGCTGCAAATATGAGAGAAGATGATATTTTGGCTGTGAAGTGCAAACTGCTGGCCCTAAAAGAGCTGAAAATTCCGAAATAAAAACAGGAAATACAGAACACTTGCAAGAAGTGTGATCGAACCTATAAAAAAAAATCTTATATGAATTTTCATCAAAAATTTGAGTGCGGCGTTATTCCACAGTTCAGTTGTAAATTCTGCAACAAGTTACTTAAACGGAAATCTGGCATGAATGCCCATGTAGATCGCATGCATCACAAGACAAGCTCAAAGACGTCTGTAATTATACATAGATGCGACGAATGTTCTCAAAGTTACAAATCGCTGAGAAGTTTAGCTCTACATAAACGTGCAGTACATGCAACAATCATTCCACAATTTACTTGCGATTTTTGCGGATATAAAGTCTATATAAAAAATAATTTGTTAAAGCACATATCTTCACGCCACTCACAGACATCAAAATCAAGGCATAAATGCGACAAATGTGCGCGAAGTTACAATTGGCTGAAAGATTTAACTCGACACAAACTTATAATACACGCAACAGTCAAACCACAATTTATTTGCGATTTTTGCAGATATAAAACACATTTGAAATGTAGCTTGGTGACACACGTGACCTCACGTCACTCACAGAAATCGGAATCTAGACATATATGCGACATATGTTCTCGAAATTTTCGTTTGCCAAGTAGTTTATATCAACATGAACGTAGAAACCACGCAACAATCAAAACAAAATTTACTTGCGCTGTTTGTGATTACAATACTAAGCGCAAAGATCACTTGTCAATACATATTACATCAAAACATCTTAATAAGTAATAATTATAACTTAAGCGAAACTTAATTCTTCAGGAAATTTAGCAAACTTATTGAAATTCATATATACATTAAATTACTTTTTGTGACAATTACTGCATAATGCTCAATAGTACTTTCTGAAGTTCCAGGATGGTACCTTCACTCTGCATGCAGTAGTTATTTGTCCTGTATAATGTATTTGTTTACTATAAAAAGTATTGCATTTCCTATTATAATATTATACATTGACGAATGAATTCTATTCTGAGACAATAAAATAAACATTTCTCTAAGATCTCAATACTTTGTTTCGAGTTGATATATGCATTTAATTTATACGTTACGGTGCATTTGTGATTGTCGATATTTCGAATCATCTAAATATTGCCGGGTTCACCTACAAATAAAATTATAGGTGTATAAGCATATGAAATTTTTTTAATTATATTTGATTCGAAAATGAAAATTACACATTCTATTTTTCAGTGTTCTGTGGTTCATTACTTTTAATTGAGCCAAGGTGTACTGCATGATCTTTTTTTTTGTGTTCGTCCTTCCATTTTTTGCGTGTCGAAAATTGGAATATCCTTTCGAAATAGGAAACAAAAGATTTGAATTTATATTACATACATATGACCTTAGCAATTGGATAGTCTAATGGAAATGGGTATTTTTTATTAATTGAATCTATATCTACTGCAAAAGAAGGATTAAAGTCCTCAACAATTGTTGCATATTTGTAACATTCACTTTATGATTTTCTAGATCAGCAGCATTCCAAGAGTGGATCGAAAACAAGGACAAAAAGAATAGTTGGTGAACCATATTCTTGTACAACTACTCATATTTCTTCTGGAAATAAGTCAGCTGCCAAGACTATAATTGAATACGACGTTGATGAGACTTTGGAAATCAAGGAAGAGATAATTCAAGGTATGGCTTTTGCAATTGAAATATCTCTAATGAAAGTATAACAAAGCAGTTGCATATTACATTTGATTAATTGTTCAGTTCCAGAAACAATTACAGTCCAGAAACCGAATGAAACATACGAGTCAAAATTGTGTACCTCAAATATGAGAGAAGATGATATTTTGGCAGTGGAGTGCAAAACGCTGGCTCTAAAAGAGCTAACAATTCCGAAATCAAAACAGGAAATAAAGTACACGTGCAACAAGTGTGCTCGAACCTATAAATATAAAAAGGGTTTGACTTCTCATCAAAAATTGGAATGCGGCACCATGCCGCAGTTCAGTTGTGAATTCTGCGGCCGACTATTTAAACATAAAGGTCACTTGAATGTACATATAGATCAGGTGCATCACAAGGCGAAATCAACAAAGTTGATATTAGGATATAAATGTGACGAATGTGCACGAAGTTACCCTTATTTAAGTCATTTGAATCGACATAAAGTATTAAAACATTCAACAATCACGCCACGATTTGCTTGCGCTGTTTGCGATTACAAAGCTAAGCGCAAATATCACTTGTCAAGACATATTACATTAAAACATCTTAATAAGTAATAATTGTAACTCGCGCGAAACTTAATTCTTCAGGAAATTTAGTAAACTTATTGAAATTCATATATACATTAAATTACTTTTTGTGACAATTACTGCATAATAATCAATAGTACTTTCTGAAGTTCCGGGATAGTAGCTTCACTCTGCATGGATTAGCGTTATTTGTCCTGTAGAATGTATTTGTTTACTATAAAAAGTATTGCATTTCCTATTATAATATATAAAATAAACATTTCTGTAAGATTTCAATACTTTGTTTCGAGTTGATATATGCATTTAATTTATACGTTACGGCGTATTTGTGATTCTCGATATTTCGAATCATCTAAATATTGCCGGGTTCACCTACAAATAGAATTAAACATGTATAAGCATATGAAATTTTTAAAAATATATTTGATTTGAAAATGAAAATTACAAATTTTATTTTTCCATAGCAAGAAAGTTGACCGAAAACAACAAGTAACGAGAAGAAAAGAAATCTCTGGACAAAAAATATTAAATTGATATATTTATGACATTTTTTTAGTCTATATACTACATTTTTCTATCATGTAAATTCTGCGCAAGCAGAATACAGTGTTCTGTGGTTCATTACTTTTAATTGAGCCAAGGTGTACTGCATGATCTTCTTTTCTGTGTTCGTCCTTCCTTTTTTTGTGCGGCGAAAATTGGAATCTCCTTTCGAAATAGGAAACAAAAGATTTAAATTTATATTACATACATATGACCTTAGCAATTGGATAGTGTAATGGAAATGGTTATTTTTTATTAATTGAATCTATATCTACTGCAAAAGAAGGATTAAAGTCCTTGAAAATTGTTGCATATTTGTAACTTTCACTTTATAATTTTCTAGATCAGCAGCATTCCAAGAGTGAATCAAAGAAAACGACAAAAAGAATAGTTGGTGGGCCATATTCTTGCCCAACTACTCGTGTGTCTTCTGGCAATAAGTCCGCTGCCAAGACTCTAATTGAATACGAGGTTGATGAGACTTTGGAAATCAAGGAAGAGATAATTCAAGGTATGGTTTTTGCAATTGAAATATCTCTAATGAAAGTATAACAAAGCAGTTGCATATTACATTTGGTTAATTGTTCAGTTCCAGAAACAATTACAGTCCAGAAACCGAATGAAACATACGAGTCAAAATTGTGTACCTCAAATATGAGAGAAGATGATATTTTGGCAGTGGAGTGCAAAATGCTGGCTTTAAAAGAGCTGAAAATTCCGAAATCAAAACAGGAAATAATGTACACGTGCAAAAAGTGTGCTAGAACCTATAAACATAAAGGGAGTTTGGCTTCTCATCAAAAATTGGAATGCGACGTTATTCGACAGTTCAGTTGTGAATTCTGCGGCCAACTATTTAAATATAAAAGTCACATGAATGTACATATAGATCAGGTGCATCACAAGGCAAGACCAACGAAGTTGATATTAAGACATAAATGTGACGAATGTGCGCGAAGATACCCTTATTTAAGTAATTTGAATCGACATAAACTATTAAAACATTCAACAATCACACCACGATTTGCTTGCGCTCTTTGCGATTACAAACCTAAGCGCAAATATCACTTATCAAGACATATTAAATTAAAACATATGAATGAGTAATAATTATAACTCACGCGAAACTTAATTCTTCAGGAAATTTAGCAAACTTATTGAAATTCATATACAGGGTGCTTTTTTTAACTTGAGACAACGAAATATCTCAAAAAATACGCAACCTACGGAAAAAATGTTGGGAATAAAAACTTTTTACTTTCGAGGTGGAAAAAGGATTTGTTAAAATTTACCCCACCCCCACCCCCACAGGAGGCAGGGGTGGGGGTAACTTTGTAATTTCAAATG
>CAKNXH010063587.1:0-74756 GCA_932178445.1 Andricus quercusramuli | reverse complement strand
ATAATTTTAGGTTGTAATTAAGTTTGTAATTTTCATATTGAGGTTAGGTTTCACTCATTTACGTATGTTCAGTCGACACGTTACGTGCATATGGCAAACCGGCTATCGTACGGCGCTTCCGAACCCGCAATCTGCTCTTCTTACACATTGGCATTATTATTTTTTTTTTTTCAAACTTTTTCTCGGGTGAACCCGGTTTTTCGTCATAGCCACGGACTAAGTCAAGTGACTGATGAGATGAAGATGTTATAAGTTATTTCAATACGTTGTTTGAAATCATTTACGATGATGTTGTAGGTACAAAATTAGAAGCATGGTGTAGTTTGCAGTTTGGCTTTGCCGCTGTTATCCTTACACAGCGGCCGTGAGTGTTGAAGGTGACACCAGTCGCCTCTGGATGCTTTCTTAGAGCTACCATGTTTATTATTTTATATATATATATATATACAAAATGAGGGAACTCATTTTTTTTCTCTCAGGCTTAAGATGGTTATTGCCCAATAAGTCGAAGGAATTTTTCGTTTTTGTTTGTTTGAATATTATGCACGGGGTTGTCCCGGTATATTATCAGACACGGACACATTATTATAATGCAGTCAAGTGATCTGATAAGAGCGTGTGCCCTGACATATTGGGCAAAGCCTGGTTTTTACCCCATCATTCACGGACTGGGTTGAAGTCAAGTGCATGATGGGGGCACCTACAGCTTAAGGTGGGTTCCGAACCACCAGTACCTCGGTAAAGGTACATAGAAAAATTTCAAGAGGTACCGGCTCAAGGATCGAACCCCGGACCTCTGAGGTGAAGTCCGAGCGTCTAACCAATTGAGCCACCGAGGCTTATTTATTATATATATATAATATATATTATATATTATATATATATTATTATTATTATTAAACCATTAAGCCATTTCCTTTTCGGGGTAGGCGTGACTTGCCTTTTATTAAATTCAATTAATATTTATAGAACATCAAAAGTTTACGCTGGAGTGCACGTGTCAATAAAGTGAACAACAGTACCACCCTGATACAAAATTTAGCGCCATTAACGCTAAATTTTTCTGTTACCCTTAGCATGTACTAGGTGGCGTTGCAAACCGGGCAACCCGGTATAGCACGACTCTGGACCATGAAATTAGCCCTACTGGGACCAAATTATGTTTGCCTGATCGGGGCCGGATTGGCAATAGGGAAAATATATGGCGATTTCTGCGAGGGGTGTATTGCATGGTCCTCTCTTTGTGTTTCTCCTATCTTTTTTGTGTAGCGAAAATTGGGATCTCCTTTCAAAATATGAAACAGAAGATTTGAATTTATATTACATACATATGTTCTTAAAGCCATTGGATTGTGTATTGGACATAGGTATTTTTTATTAATTGAATCTATATCTACTGCAAGAAAAGGATCAACGTAGGATCAAAGGAAAATGATTGCATATTTGTAACTTACACGTTATAATGTTCTAGATCAGCAGAATTTCAAGAGTGAATCGAAAACAACGACAAAAAGAATAGTTGGTGAACCATATTCTTGTACAACTACTCATATTTCGTCTCGCAATAAGTATGCTGCCAAGACTCTAATTGAATACGACGTTGATGAGACTTTGGAAATCAAGGAAGAGATAATCCAAGGTATGGCTTTTGCAATTGAAATATCTCTAATGGAAATATTAAAAAAAAGTTGCATATTACATTTGGTTAAATGTTCAGTTCCAGAAACAATTACAGTCCACAAGCGGAATAAAATATACGACTCAAAATTATGTACCTCAAATATGAGAGAAGATGATATTTTGGCAGTGGAGTGCAAAACGCTGGCTCTAAAAGAGCTAAAAATTCCGAAATCAAAACAGGAAATAAAGTACACGTGCAACAAGTGTGCTCGAACCTATAAATATAAATGTAGTTTGACTTTTCATCAAAAATTCGAATGTGACACCATGCGGCAGTTCAGTTGTAAATTCTGCGGCCGACTATTTAAACAGAAAGGTCACATGTCTGAACATGTAGATCGCGTGCATCAGAAGGCAAGCTCAAAGACGTTGGTAATGGAGCATAAATGTGACAAATGTGCGCGTAGTTTCAATTGGCGAAGAGATTTAATTCGACACAAACGTATTGTACATGCAGCAGTCAAACAACAATTTATTTGCGATTTTTGCGGACATAAATCGAGTGAGAAATCTCACTTGGTAAAACACATGACTTCAGCCTACTGTAGCCAAACAAGGGACTCACCAAAATCTAATTATAAATGCGACGAATGTTCGCGAAGTTACTATTGGTTAAGTAATCTGAATCGGCATAAACGATTAAAACATTCAACAATCAAATCATAGTTTACTTGCGCTGTTGGCGATTACAATACTAACCGCAAAGATAGCTTGGCAAAACATATTACTTCAAAACACCTTAATAAGTAAAAATTATAACTCAGGCGAAACTTCATTTTTCAGGAAATATAGCAAACTATTTGAAATCCTTATATACATTAAATTACTTTTTGTGACAATTACTGCTTAATACTGAATGTTACTTTCTGAAGTTCCGGGATGGTAGCATTACTCTACATGGATTACCGTTATTTGCTCTGTATGATTTATTGTTTACTATAAAATGTATTTCATTTCCTACGGTAATATTATACATTGAGGAATGAATAAAATTATAATTTTTTTCTAATTTTGATACTTCATTTTGAGTTTTTGTATTCATTTAATTTTTACATCAAGGTGCATTTGTGATTATCGATATTCTCAATTATATGAATAGTGCAGGGGTTACCTACAAATTTGGTTACAGAAATATAAACATGTCCATTTTTTCAATTTTATAAGATTTCAAATTGAAAATTTTACATTTCATTTTCCCATAGCAGGAAATATCACCGAAAATAATAAGTATAGCGAGAAGAAAAAAAAATCTCTGCATAAAAAATATTAAATTGATATATTCATAAGATGCTTCAAATCTAAATGCTACATTATTTCATAATGTAAATTCTGTGCAAGTCGAATACAGTCTTCTGTGGTTAATTTATTTTAATTGAGTCAATGTGTACTGCATGATCTTCTTTTTGTGTTCCTCCTGCCTCTTTTGTGTCATGAAAATAGGTATTTTTTATTAATTGGATCTATATCTACTGCAAAAGAAGAATTAAAGTCCTCGAAAATTATTGCATATTTGTAACTTTCACTTTATAATTTTCTAGATCAGCAGAATTCCAAGACTGAATCAAAGACATCGACAAAAATACTAGGTGGTGGACCATATTCTTGTCCAACTTCTCATGTTTTTTCTGTCAATAAGTCTCCTGCCAAGACTTTAATTGAATACAACGATGATGAGACTTTGGAAATCAAGGAAGAGATAATTCAAGGTATGGCTTTTGCAATTAAAATATCTTACATAAAACTATGAAAAAAAGCAAGTGCATATATAGCATTTTCTTACATTTTCAGATGAAGAGACAATTATCGTCCAGAAACGGAATGAAACGAACGAGTCAAAATTTTGTACCGTATATTTAAGAGAAGATGATCTTTCGGAAGTTGAGCCGAAACCGCAGTCCCTGAAGAAGCAGAAAATTCAGGAGTCTGTACAAAAGCACGCATGCGAAAAGTGTGCTCGAACCTATAAATATAAAAGGAGTTTGACTTCGCATAAAAAATTCGAATGCGGCATCATGCCGCAGTTCAGTTGTAAACTCTGCGGCCAACAATTTACATGGAAAAGTCACATGAATGAACATATAGATCGGGTGCATCACAAGAAAAGCTCAACCAATGCGGTATTAATGCATAAATGCGACATATGTCCTCGAAGTTACATTAGGCGAACTCATTTATCTCGACACAAACGTTTGGTACATGCAGCAGTCAAACCACAATTTATTTGCGATTTCTGCGAATACAAGACAATTACGAAATGTAACTTGGTGACACACATTACCTCACGTCACTCACCGAAATTGGAATTTAGACATATATGCGACATATGCTCTCGAAAATATCGTTCGCCAAATAGTTTATATCAACATAAACGTCGAAAACACGCAACACTCAAACCACAATTTACTTGCGATTTTTGCGGATATAAAGTCTATATAAAGAATAACTTGATAAAGCACATAACTTCACGCCACTTACAGACATCAACATCCAGGCATAAATGCGAGAAATGTGCGCGAAGTTACAATTGGCTGAAAGATTTAACTCGACACAAACGTATTGCACATGCAGCAGTCAAACCACAATTTATTTGCGATTTTTGCGGATATGTGACGAATTTTAAATGTAGCTTGGTGACACACATTACTTCACGTCACTCACAGAAATCGGAATCCAGACATATATGCGAGATATGCTCTCGAAATTTTCGTTCGCCAAGTAGTTTATATCAACATAAACGTAGAAAACACGCAACAATCAAACCACAATTTAGTTTCGCTGTTTGCGATCACAAAACTAAGCGCAAAGATCACTTGTCAGGACATATTACATCAAAACATCTTAATGAGTAATAATTATAACTCACGCGAAACTTCATTCTTCAGGAAATTTAGCATACTAATTGAAGTCCCTAAATACCTTAAATTATTTTTTCTGACAATTACTGCATAATACTCAATGCTACTTTCTGAAGTTACTGAATGGTAACTTTGCTCTGCATGGATTACCGTGATTTGTTCTGTATGATCTCTTGTTTACAATAAAAAGTATTGCAATTTCTACTATAAGATTATACATTAACGAATGAATAAAATGATCATTTTTGTAAAATTTGGATACTTTTTTTTGTGTTGATGTATTCATTTAGTTTTTATATCTAGGTGCATTTGTGATTAACAATATTCTTAATTATCTAAATAGTGCCGGGGTTCACCTAGAAATGTGATTACCGAAATATAAACATGTCATTTTTTTCAATTTTATAACATTTCAACATGAAAATTAAACATTATAATCCCAACGCAAGAAAGTTCACTGAAAGCAACAAATATAGCGAGAAGAAAAGAAACCTCTGTATGGAAAATATAAAATGAATATATTTATAACATTCTTTTAATCCGGATGCTACATTATTTTATAATGTAAATTCTGTGCCAGTAGAAGACAGTTTTTTGTGGTTAATTAGTGCTACGTGAGTCAATGTTTACTGCATGATATTTTCTTTGTCTTCGTCCTCCCTTTTCTTTTTGTAGTGAAAATTCGAGTATTCTTTTGAGATAGGAAACAAAAGATTCATGTTACATATATATGACCTAAAGCAATTGGATAATGTAATGGAAATGGGTATTCTTTATTAATTGGATCTATGTCTGCTGCAAAGAAGGATCAATGTTATCGAAAACTGTTGCATATTTGTAACTTTCACTTTATGATTTTCTAGATCAGCAGCATTCCAAGAGTGGATCGAAAAAAACGACAAAAAGAATAGTCGGTGGGCCATATTCTTGTACAACTACTCGTATTTCTTCTGGAAATAAGTCAGCTGCCAAGACTATAATTGAATACGACGTTGATGAGACTTTGGAAATCAAGGAAGAGATAATTCAAGGTATGGCTTTTGCAAATAAAATATCTTATATAAAACTATGAAAAAAAGCAACTGCGTATAACATTTTCTTACATTTTCAGATGAAGAGACAATTATCGTCCAGAAACGGAATGAATTGAACGAATCAAAATTTTGTACCGTATATATAAGAGAAGATGATCTCTTGGAAGTCAAGCCGAAACCGCAGACCCTGAAGAAGCCGAAAATTCAGGAGTCTGTACAGAAGTACACATGCGAAAAGTGTGCTCGAAACTATAAAAAGAAATCTTATATGAATTATCATAAAAAGTTTGAATGTGGCGTTATGCCTCAGTTTAGCTGTAAATTCTGCGACAAGCTATTCAAACGGAAATCTGTCATGAAAGCCCATGTAGATCGCGTGCATCGCAACACAAGCTCAAAGACGTCGCTATTGAAGCATGAATGTGACATATGTGCGCGAAGTTACATTTGGCTAAGAGATTTAACTCGACACAAACGTATTGTACATGCAGTAGTCAAACCACAATTTATTTGCGATTTTTGCGGATATAAATCCGATGAGAAATCTAACTTGGTAAAACACATGACTTCAGTTCACTCTAGCCGAGCAGAGGACTCACCAAAATCGAATTATGAATGCGACAAATGTTCGCGAAGTTACACTTGGTTAAGTCATTTGCATCGACATAAACGATTGGAACATGCAACAATCGAATTACAATTTACATGCGCTGTTTGCGATTACAAAACTAAGCGCAAAGATAACTTGTCCAGACATATTACTTCAAAACATCTCAATAAGTAATAATTATTACCCACACGAAACATTAATCTTCAGGGAATTTAACATACTAATTGAAATCCTTAAATAACTTAAATTGCTTTTTGTGAAAATTACACCTTAATACGTAATATTACTTTCTATAGTTGAAAGTATGTAGCTTTACTCTGCATGGATTAGAGTTATTTGTTCTGTATGATTTATCGTTTGCTATCATAAGCATCGCATTTTCCACTATAAAATTGTACATTTATCGATATATTCTATTTTGTGACAATAAAATAATCATTTCTCTAAGAATTCAATACTTTCTTCCGAGTGGATATATCCATTTAATTTATACTTTATGGTGCATTTGACATATTACATCAAAACATCTTAATGAGTTATAATTATAACTCACGCGAAACTTCATTCTTCAGGAAATTCAGCATACTAATTGAAGTCGCTAAATACCTTAAATTACTTTTTGTGACAATTACTGCATAATACTCAATGCTACTTTCTGAAGTTACGGAATGGTAACTTTACTCTGCATGGATTACCGTCATTTGTTCTGTATGATCTCTTGTTTACAATAAAACATATTGCAATTTCTACTATAATATTATACATTGACGAATGAATAAAATGATCATTTTTGTAAAATTTGGATGCTTTCTATTGAGTTGATGTAGGGGAGAGTGGGGAGTTGTGGGCCACGCTTTGTTTTCATGACATAACATCTCTGAACATCGATAAATTGTCAATGTATGAACTGGTATTTGTAGTAAACTTGTCAATACATCAACTGAAGTCCACAATTAATAAAATTCGTTAATTCGAGAGAAATATTTAGGATGACGTCAATCTTATAAAAATCTATATTTTTTATTTTGGTGGGGAGTTGTGGGCCATGACAAAAAATAAAAGAAAATGGCATATTCCAGTAGTTTATGTTGATTAAAGTTGCAGTAAATAAAAATTAATGATTTTAAAAAGATTTTAAAAAATTATTCTGATTCACAATGTATGCAAGTGTAATATCCGGTCCTCATGTCGGCACATTCCAAGTGCATAGCACGATCGCACATGTTGCAGTGAACTGTGTTGTTCCGATTTAAAATCTTTGGCATTTTTCCGTTGCAGGTAATGCAAAAGGCTTTTCAGAACAAGAGAAAATAAGTTTCACTTAAAAAATTGAAATACGCATTAAGAATGTTTGGCCCACGACTCCCCACTAATGGTGGACCACAACTCCCCACAGCCGACATTTACGAAATGACCGAATTGCCATACACACAATGAATGTTTTACGGAAATTGATTGAGTTTGAAGCCAATTGCTCAGGGAATATTTTGCAATAACGTGCCTTTGAAATCTGCTGTAGAACGGGACTTCGAATATCAATCACTTGAGTTGTACAAAAACTTTTATTTTGATTTCTTTAATCAACAATGTCAAAATACTAACTACGCGTGTTGAGACTATGAGTCGAGTTCACAAAGTTAGCTCACACAAAGAGAGTCTTTTGGCAGTGGTTAAAGCAGTCCTACCACCCACAACATGGCGGAGATTAAGGTGGCCCCGACTCCCCACCGTCCCCTACTCAATGCTACTTTCTGAAGTTACGGGATGGTAACTTTACTCTGCATGGATTACCGTTATTTTGTCTGTATGATCTCTTGTTTACAATAACAAGTATTGCAATTTCTACTATAATATTATACATTGACGAATGAATAAAATGATCATTTTTGTAAAATTTGAATGCTTTCTTTTGAGTTGATGTATTCATTTAATTTTTATATCATGGTGCTTTGTGATTATAGATATTCTTAATTATCTAAATAGTGAAGGGGTTTATGTAGAAATGTAGTTACAGAAATATAAACATGCCATTTTTTCTTATTTTATAACATTTCAACATGAAAATTAAACATTATATTCCCATTGCAAGAAAGTTCACTGAAAGCAACAAATATAGCGAGAAGAAAAGAAATCTCTGTATGAAAAATATCAAATGAATATATTTATAACATTCTTTTATAATTTTATAATGTAAATTCTGTGCAAGTAGGAGACAGTCTTTTGTGGTTAATTACTGCGACTTGAGTCAATGTTTACTGCATGATATTCTCTTTCTCTCCGTCCTCCCTTTTTTTGTAGTGAAAATTCGAGTATCCTTCTAAAATAGGAAACAAAAGATTTATGTTACATATATATGACCTAAAGCAATTGGATAGTGTAATGGAAATGGGTATTTTTTATTAATTGGATCCATATCTACTGTAAAAGAAGGATCAATGTTATAGAAAACTGTTGCATATTTGTAACTTTCACTTTATGATTTTCTAGATCAGCAGCATTCCAAGAGTGGATCGAAAACGACAAAAATAATAGTTGGTGAACCATATTCTTGTACAACTACTCATATTTCTTCTGGAAATAAGTCAGCTGCCAAGACTATAATTGAATACGACGTTGATGAGACTTTGGAAATCAAGGAAGAGATAATTCAAGGTATGGCTTTTGCAATTAAAATATATCTAATGAAAGTATAACAAAGCAGTTGCATATATACATTTGGTTAATCGTTCAGTTCCAGAAACAATTACAGTCCAGAAACGGAATGAATCGAACGAGTCAAAATTTTGTACCGTATATATAAGAGAAGATGATCTCTTGGAAGTTAAGCCGAAACCGCAGACCCTGAAGAAGCCGAAAATTCAGGAGTCTGTACAGAAGTACACATGCGAAAAGTGTGCTCGAACCTATAAAAAGAAATCTTATATGAATTATCATAAAAAGTTTGAATGCGGCGTTATGCCTCAGTTTAGCTGTAAATTCTGCGACAAGCTATTCAAACGGAAACCTGCCATGAAATCCCATGTAGATCGCGTGCATCACAACACAAGCTCGAAGACGTCGCTATTGAAGCATGAATGTGACATGTGTGCGCGTTGTTACACTTGGTTATGCGATTTAACTCGACACAAACGTATTGTACATGCAGTAGTCAAACCACAATTTATTTGCGATTATTGCGGATATAAATCCGATGAGAAATCTAACTTGATAAAACACATGACTTCAGTTCACTCTAGCCGAATAAGGGACTCACCAAAATCTAATTATGAATGCGACAAATGTTCGCGAAGTTACACTTGGTTAAGTCATTTGCAACGACATAAACGATTGGAACATGCAACAATCGAATTACAATTTACATGCGCTCTTTGCGATTACAAAACTAAGCGCAAAGATAACTTGTCAAGACATATCACTTCAATACATCTCAAAATGTAATAATTATTACCCACACGAAACTTCAATCTTCAGGGAATTCAACATACTAGTTGAAATCCTTAAATAACTTAAAT
This sequence comes from Andricus quercusramuli, assembly GCA_932178445.1. Classification (NCBI taxonomy): domain Eukaryota; kingdom Metazoa; phylum Arthropoda; class Insecta; order Hymenoptera; family Cynipidae; genus Andricus; species Andricus quercusramuli. The sequence goes on along the minus strand of CAKNXH010063587.1, from coordinate 65,065 downwards.
TGCTTTTTGTGAAAATTACACCTTATTACGTAATATTACTTTCTATAGTTGAAAGTACGTAGCTTTACTCTGCATGGATTAGAGTTATTTGTTATGTATGATTTATCGTTTGCTATAATAAGCATCGCATTTTTCACTATAAAATTGTACATTTATCGATATATTCTATTTTGTGACAATAAAATAATAATTTCTCTAAGAATTCAATTCTTTCTTTCGAGTGGATATATCCATTTAATTTATACTTTATGGTGCATTTGTGATAGTCGATATTCTTAATCCTGAACGACTGGCCAAACAAGTGTATAAAGGTAAAGTAAATGGCAGAATGCCTAGAGGCAGACCGCCGAAAGAATGGTTAGAATCTGTGAATGAGACACTAATCCGAAGAGACATAAGAAGCCGTAGAAACGCGAGAGCTTGCATGAGAAAATGCATGGACGTGAAGGAAGCTAGAGTAGTATGCCAGGATGTAATGATTGGCTGAATGATGTAATTATAATAATAATTTAAATAGTGCCGGGTTTCACCTAGAAATAAAATTTCAAAAGTATAAGCATGTGAATTTTTTAAATTATATAACATTTCAAAATGAAAACTACACATTTTATTTTTCCATAGCAAGAAAGTTCACCGAAAACAAGAAGTAACGAGAAAAAAGGAAATCTCTGGTTAAAAAATATTAAACTGATATTGATGATATACTCTTGATCTAAATGGTGCATTCTTTTCTATAATGTAAATTCTGCGCAATCAGAATACAGTCGTCGGTGGTTAAATACTGTTACTCGGGTCAAGGTGCACTGCATGATCTTCTGTGTGTATTCGTCCTACCTTTTTTTGTCTGTTGAAAATTCGAATTTCCTTTGGAATAGGAAACAAAAGATTTAAATTTATATGACATAGGTGTGTCCATGAATCCATTGGATAGTGTAATGGAAATGTTTCTTTTTAAATAATTAAGTCTATGTCTGTGCAAAGAAAGGATTAAAGTCATCGAAAATTGTTGCATATTTGTAAATTTCACGTTATAATTTTCTAGATCAGCAGAATTCCAAGAGGGAATTGAAGACATCAACAGACAAACTAGTCGGTGGGCCATATTCTTGTACAACTACTCGTATTTCTTCTGGCAATAAGTCTGCTGCCAAGACTTTAATTGAATACGACATTGATGAGACTTTGGAAATCAAGGAAGAGATCATTCAAGGTATGGCTTTTACAATTAAAATATGTCTAATAAAATTATAAAAAAGCAGTTGTATATTGCATATGGTTAAATCTTCGGTTCCAGAAACAATTACAGTCCAGAAACGGAATGAATCGAACGAGTCAAAATTTTGTACCGTATATATAAGAGAAGAAGATCTTTTGGAAGTTAAGCCGAAACCGCAGACCCTGAAGAAGCCGAAAATTCAGGACTCTGTACAGAAACACACATGCGAAAAGTGTGCTCGAACCTATAAATATAAAAGGGGTTTGACTTCTCATAAAAAATTCGAATGCGGCACCATGCCGCAGTTCAGTTGTAAATTCTGCGACAGGCTATTTAAACAAAAATCTGTCATGAATGTCCATGTAGATCGCGTGCATCACAAAACAAGCTCAAAGACGTCACTATCGAAGCATAAATGTGACATATGTGCGCGATCTTACAATTGGCTGAGAGATTTAACTCGACACAAACGTATTGTACATGCAGCAGTCAAACTACAATTTATTTGCGATCTTTGCGGATATGAATCGGATCAGAAATCGAACCTGGTGAAACACATGACTTCACTTCACTCTAACCGAACAAGGGACTTGTTTAGAGGTTTAGTTTTACCCAAGCGTGCAGTACATGCAGGAATCAAATCACAATTTGCATGCGATCATTGTTCTTATAAATCAAAACAAAAAGTTCACTTGTCAAAACATATTACTTCAAAACATCTCAGTAAGTAATAATTATCAAGCACACGGAACTTCAATCTTCAGGGAATTTAACATACTGATTGAAGTCCCTCAATACGTTGAATCACTCTTTGCGAAAATTGCTTTAGCATACGTAATATTATTTTTGGAAGTTTTTGGAAGGTAGATTTACTGTGCATCGATTAGTGTTATGTATTCTGCATATATTTTCTCCTATAATATTATACATTGACTGATGGATTCTATTTTCAGACAATAAAATAATCATTTTTCTAAGATTACGATACTTTTGTGTGAATTTGGGCAATTCTATAATATTTAAAAATGAAAATTACATGTTGTATTCCTCCATTGCAAATAAATTCATCGAAAATAATTACGAGAAAACAGGTAGTTTCTAGAAATTAATCTTTATTAATTCATGACAGCAAATTTTGAAGTGGTATATATGTATGACATTCTTTTGGTCTTAATATGTACTTCAATCTATGATAATGTAAATTGTGTCAAAGTGGAATACAATGTGTCATGGGTTATAATTTTTAATCGATTGTGAGTTCAGGTTTAATATAGAATAAGGATTACATTAATCGAAAGAACTAATTTTAAGTTTCAAAAGTTATAGTTTTCTAGATCAACAGAATGCCAAATGACGAATGTTTGGATATCAAGGATGAAATCGTACAAAGTATGACTAAATTTGTATTCAAAATATCTTAAGTGAAAAAATGGAATAACAATTCGCAATTTACATTTCATGAAATTTTCAGGTCAAGAGACTTCCTCGAAAGCATTTACCGGCCACTGCGTCTACCCGGTTTGTGCGTCTTTTTTTTAATGAAATTAATTACTACCTTATAGTAGGAAAAATTTATACTTGGTTTTATTCACGGTTTTGTTTCATAAGAATCCGTCATCTCTCATATCGTCATCGCAATCATATATCAGAATATTTTTGATGTGAACCGTGCTGATGATCATATTTTTTGTTTATCACGTGCATTTCATGAACTCTATCTTAAAATTCTGTTTATAATTTTTTATTCATTTTTTTATCAATAATTATATGTAAAAACTGACTGTCAGCTTTGCTTTGTTTTAGGATATACACTTGAAGGAGGATTCTCAACTTTAAGATTAAGAAAGCTTCTGACACATCAAACGTCAAGGACACCTTACTCAGAAGTCTGTGCATACAATTGTCGATTTTGCAACCAAATTTTCGGAACTCAACGGGCTCTAAGGCGACATGAATCTTGGTTTTGCACTTCGAATCCCCAAAGAATTAACCAAATTAAAAAATTATTTACTTGCGAGGTCTGCGGCGCCAGTTACATCCGGAAATGTCACCTTTTGAGTCATCAAAAATATGATTGCGGCAGAAGTCACAAGTGTGAACAATGTGGTCGCTTGTATTCAAAGAAAAATAATTTGAAAAGACATTTGCGTCAGGATCACTATCAGTAACTTTAAAGCTCACTTGAATAATTTATTTTGATTGAAATGCGTGTACTGTTTATTTTTTCATGACTAACCACATCTTACAAAGTATTAAAAAATGATATAAAAAGTGTTGTAAAATTAGTTTGAGTTTGTAAATTATTTCTTACCACCAATATATTTATTTGTCAAGTTACAGCGGAAATATTCAACAGCGCCGTTATTGTTTTTATTTTTACATTTGGAGATTAAAAATCGTATAAAATTCTGACGAAAATGTTGAGGGTAAAAAGTATATGATGTAGGTAATTGCCGAAAAGTTGACTGTTTGAGATTCTGGCCATTTTCCATATTTTCTTTGAATACTAAATTATTCAAGAAATCTCACAATGAAGTACGTAGAGCAACACAAAATTTCGTATAGTTTCAAAATCTTAGACGACTTTATTAAAAAATATTTAATAAAAAAGTATCTCAAATTTCCGGTAATGCATGTGTTCCAAATTACAAATTTTAAATGAAAAATTCCCGGTTAACACTTTTCGATCAATTTAAATTGCAAAGAACTACAAAACTCAAAACAAAACCAAAAGAAAAATGTTGTATATTCTGATAGTTCTAAAAGATCTGATCAAAGTTCTGGTCTCCAAAAGAGTTCTGCCAGGAACTCTTGTGACACTTTTCGATCGATTTAAAATTCAAAGACCTACAATACGCAATCTACAATTTTGAAATTCTAATATTTGGTTTACTTTAACATACTTTTACTTATTGAATTTTGGCTTAACAGAAAAGTGTTACTACAGTTTTTGGTTTTCTTGAAAGTTCCTTAGTTCTCTGAATTTTTACTTGATCAAAATGTGTAACAAGACTTTGGTAGAACTATTTCGATGGGAACAGAACTCTGATTAGAATGCTCGGAACTCGTAAGATTTCAAAAGTCAACAAATTTGGTCCACTTTAAAGTGCCGCAATTCTTTGAATTTGAATTTCGAGTTGATCAAAAAGTGCCATAAGACTTTTTTGTGGAACTTTTCTGAAGGGGTCTAGATTTCTGGTCACAAACTTTGGAACTCTAAACGAGAAATTCGTCAAACATTTTTTATTCTCAAATGTTTTTACTTTTAGGTTTTTGATTTTTGTCAATTTTATCATGAGAGAACTCCAGAACTTTTTTAGAGCTATGGGATTGTGCAAAAAAAGTTGAATCTTAAAAGTGGTGGGCCAGCTATATTTTTCTTAATTTTTTTGTTGCGTAATTGTCCGGCACTATTTCTTCAAAGCATCAGGATGTCTAGAACTATGCTAAATTCGCTAAAAATTACAAAAAAGTTAACGTCTTCAAAAGTGGTGGGAGTGTGAAGTTAGCCCCCCATATTCGAAAAGTGAGTTTTTGAGGCTTTAGACTTCCGAACTGTTGCCAAAACCTATCAAAATCTCTAGAGCTATTGAAGAGGTGCTCAGAACCTCCATATATTTTCAGAATGTTTTTGAAATTCTTATTTTTCATCATGTCCGAATAACGCCACCTCAGGTAGGATTTATTTCTAGTTGAAATACATGCCCATCAGAAATATATTTCTCGATCGCTTAGTTTTTCATACCCCCTAGGATTAGACTTAATTTAACAAATATATTTTGGCCGGTTTCAAAAGTTTTGTTGTCGTTGAAAATCTCATTGTCTAAAATTAACAACTTTTGGCAATCATCTATAATATGGGTGAATCTATATATTATATAGATTTGGTGACCAGGATTATATTTGGTCAAAACATTATTCGCAACAGGATCTTGTATAAAAATAGTCGAGGAGCGCATTCCATGGGTCTACATGAAAAAATAAATTTATATATTTCTATAACTTGTCATGCCACTTTCTGGTTCAGAAAAAGTGTAACATTATAAATAATTAATCCAAGGGCCGACAAAAATACTGGTTTAAAGACTTAATAGAAGCTTTCCTTAAAAGGGAGAAATTACCCCATCCGGTCTTAAAATTGTTATATTTCTTGAGATTTTCTACCTTGTAAACAAATTCTTTGCCACCAAAATATGCTTTAAATAGATTAAAGTTTGTGCCTTATTCTATAGTATTAAAATTGTTTGCATCATCTTTTTATTTTACATTATTCTTCACTGTATGTAGCATCCGATTTATGGCTTTTTTATCGCCTTTATTGTATTTTTTTAATCCGAATTGTAATTGTTTTGTTTCAGGAGATATTATAAGGCCATTTCCGATTTTAAGAGTTAAAAAAATGGTGTCACTTCAATCGCCGAGAACGCTAAACACAGGAGATGATGTACACAAATGTCGCTTTTGCTACAAAATTTTTGGAATGCAACGTGCTGCAAGGCGCCACGAATCGACTTTCTGCATTTCCAATCCACGAAGGAGTCAAACTGAATTAAAATTATTTACTTGCGAAATCTGCGCTGCTAGTTACCTCAATAGAAATAATCTTTTGAGTCACCAAAAGCATGATTGCGGCCGAACTCACACTTGTGAAGAATGTGGTCGTATCTATTCAAGAAAGAGCGGTTTAAGGAGGCATTTGAATGTATTTCATGCTGTAAAGTGAAAAAAAAATTATAACAATACCAAAGTAGAGGATCGATAAGAATAAAAATGAAATTTTATTTCTTTTTTGCTTCCACAGAAAGGAAGCTTTATAGTGATGACAATTTCCAGGTTCTGATAGTTGGTGAATTTAGGGCCATGCATTTACCCGATTCCTACTTTCCCGAGATCGTTGTTCTCCACAGCTCAGGTCCACATGAAATGCGATATAGAGTTCAAAAATTTTTTAATTAAATAAAAGGAACTTGGGAATATTTTTATGGTCCTGAATTTTCATCATCACAAAACAAATTATCTTTAAAAAATTTTGTTTTTAATTTTTAAAAATTCAGGATCATACCAACAGAGCAAAAAAATGTCGGTAATTTAGGAAGGTACACAATAAAAAAAAGGATCAATTTTGTTGCAAAGTATTTTGCTCCAGCGATCATTTCACTCTCAAGATCATGATGATCTGTCCATTCGGATCACCTTGATCATCTTTTTCGGATCATTCGCCAGACTGAACAAAATGGCCGCCAATTTTTGGCGCCGATGTCATAACGATATAACCTAAAAATTTTATCTATCCGCACGCAAGTGACAACTACACTTAACAGGTGATATTTTCTAATATCAGATTTCGTTAATTTTTAAACTTTTCAAGTAGACTGCACGATCAGAAACCATAAAAAGCTCGCAAATGGGTTAAAGTACTCTAAGAACGTCAGCCATCTTGCTTTGACTTGATACATGATCCTGCATCAGGTCATCATGATCTCAAAACTCGATCATTCATTCCGGACGATCAAAATGCTCTTGATTTCGGTATCATTTTCAAAAATTTTTTCTACTGTGTATACGTCTTATATGAACCTAAATGCATTCCAACTCAAATATATCTAATATGATGCTTTAAACCGAAAAAATTATCCAAATATATGTGTGGACACATATGTAGATTTGTGTACATACGTATGTATTTATGTGTATGTGTGTGCTGTGTGTCACACTCTTATCCTCTCCATAATATAGTAGAGTCTCACAAAGTGCCCTGTGCTCGAAACGGAGATCCTCACTAAGCGCCTGCTTAGTTAAGCCAGGTCCCTAAGGTTGGGCGAGAAGTATCTCTCAGACGCATTGGTGGATTATTCAAATATCGTCATGCGCATGCGCATTGAATGCCACGCTCAAGGCGTTTAACGAGTTTAGAAGTAATGGAAGGGAGAGGCACTTGGCCAAAAAAGGGGCTTTGTGAGAGTTCACTGTATCTGAAGATTTTTATAGATACAGCCATAACATTTAGCTTTATTTTATCCTTTAATATCTTTGTTTGATTGTTCAAAATATTAATTTTAACATTTTTTTCGCACTTCTACAATTTCCCAAAAATCTGGTTTTTCTCTGTAACTCTTACCCTATCGTAATTTAACTTCAATGTATAAAGATAAGTAAAATTATTATATATAAACAAATGGATTGAACTATATTAGTAGTGCACTTGAATAGCGAATGAGAAAATTTAGTTTCTTTAAATATATATTTAAAAAAATAAAATAAAAAATATGCGTCACCTGGATCCTCATTTTGACAGGTCACGGAAACTTTACCAAAATAATATTTATGCTCTTAGGTTATTTAATATTATCAATGCGTATACCTTATATTTTTTGTATCACGAGGAACAAATAAAGTATTATTAATTAAATTGAAACATAATCAAATTGGCCGTGGCTAGTTGTTTAGCTTTTTTTATGACGGAGAGCGAAGGCTGTTTGTCCTAAAAATGTAAGTGACTAGAGACAAGTCACTTGGAATAAATTTTTCTTAATTCATAATTTGAATAAAATATTTAATAATAATGTTTGGGACCAATGCTGTTTAACCATTTAGTTAGTTGAAGTTTTATTTATGTACCAAGCGGTGGTCTTTTCATCTCTGTTTATTATTTTTTGTAATTTTTTGTTATGTGAGTATATTTATTACCCTTCTTTTTAGTAATAGAATTTGAAAGAAAAGCTCATTCAATTCCTTGTATTTATTTGTTGCATTGATACATTAAAACGCTATCAAAAGCAAGTAAAGTTCATGCGTTTAATTAACATTCTTTTTAAATTTTGTTTCATAACATTTTTTTATCATCACTTGTTTTAGTTAACTCTTATTAAATTATTACTGATTAATCTTTTATTTCATTTGTTACAGGCTTAGAATTGGCTGGAACATTTTCTGAAGAATTTCGTGTACACCATTGTCAATATTGTGATAGGACCTTTGGACAACAGGGTGCTCTATTGCGACATGAAATGTATCATTGTAAGTGGAATCCACGAAAACTCAAGAATAAAGAGTACAAATCTTATGTTTGCGAAAATTGTAACTGCAGTTTCAGCCAGGAAAAATATCTTGCAAAACATAAAAAACACGATTGCGGCAGATCTCATATTTGTAAGCAATGTGGCCGTATGTATTCAGGGGTTAGTAATCTACGAAGACATGTACGCCAGGACCACCCTATTTAATTATATAGCTATTTCGAAAAAAATTTTCCCACAAAAATTGAGCCAACTTGGACTGGAAAACAAATAAATTAAAAGGAAAAGTACAACAAACAAAACAAAAAAATTATGCATTTCGTTTTAGGCCGCATTTTTGTTACTCGAAATTCGTCGAACATAGAACAAACATTCACGATGGGCCTAGACACTTCATTTAAAAAAAATGTGATTTCATACCAAAATCTTCAAAACCTTATTCAACTACTTCACTATGTCCATCTCTTAAAATTAGTAAGTTTGTTGACAAATGAAAATCATAACTGCAGAACAGTCTTCTACAATGACAATTTAACAAATTAATTCAAATGCCTAACGTGAAAGGGATGTTCCTCAATGGTATAATAATGATAAAGTAATATTGCCCTTATATTGTCCCCAGTATTTAAACCGTCCTAAAGCTTCATAATTTTTTTTAATAGTACAAAAAACAATATATATATATATATATATATATATATAATATAGTATATAATACACAAAACCAAAAAGTTGAGCATAAAAATCTTTAAATAGGCATCACGTTAATTGACTATCTTAAGAGCAATGCAGAATTTCTTTACTTCTAATATTGAAATCGCTACTAATCATCTGTCAATAAATTATTTAAAAAACTATTTGTCTATTGTACTTCTGAATGAAATCCATAACCATATTTTACTCCGTAAGACAATTTTTCCAGCAAATTTCTGATCAGTATAAGTAATTATTTTTCAAATTGCATGAACCTGACACACGACCACTCTCATCTTTAATCACATTTTTTTCTGGGTAGGTACTCTAGACTTTAGTATGAATATTTCTTCAGGCAAAACATATTTAAGTAATTTTCCCATTTTTTCAATTCCATCCTTTCTTAAGGTTGAAATTCGTTTTTTTTTTGCTTGTTATTTTCCACAAAAAGACGATATAAAACAAACATTACGAGGAAAGGTCTGGAACTTTGAAGAGAAGGTTCTAAACCTCTTCTTAGTTCATAATAATACAATAGTATATTGCATTACAAGTGGTAGGCGATGGCCTTTTCGTGACAAGTGCAGTGTTTTTAGGACGAGTCGTAGGTGAGGGCACCGAAGGTGCCCGAACCGAAGACGAGTCTCAAAACACTGCACGAGTCAAGAAAAGGACCTACCACGAGACATGCACGAAACTTTTTACAACAAGATCATGAAAATCGTGAAAAAAACGCTACCTGATCGAAGTTGCGGGGGGGGAGGGGGTCCAGGGCGCAGCCCTGGTGGGGGTGCAGGGGGCGAAGCCCCTGCAGGGGGGTTCGGGGGGCGAAGCCCCCCGTTTGAAAAACAAACCAAATCATAAGTTAAAATTATGATAAGATTACGATGAAATTAAATTAAATAAGTTTAACTAACAAATTTTTTCATATAAAAAGAAGGAATTTAGAATCAAGATAAATGTATACCTGTTTATTTTAGCAACTTTATTTTAAAGAGAACACTGAAGAGTATAACATTTTGAACTAATTTAAATTTTCCCGCAACTTTGACTTGAGCAACTATAGCGCACCTAGCGGCGGAGAGGCTACCGGCGTTTATAACCTTATTTCTGAATGCTTTCACGCGTTTGTTCGGTTTTCTTCAATAGTTAAATCAATGTGATATTATCGAAAATAGAAAAAATATCAGATTCGGACGAAAGTGAAGTCTTTCAGTGTACGCCTCCTATTTCTGCACGGTAAGTCGGGAGACGACCGCGCTACAGTTGTCGCTGAAAACATCGACCTATTTCCGTCTTTATCTAACTATCTTCCTTTCACTTATTGTGAAAATGTGGAATGCTTACGAAAAGAGGCCTTTTCGTAAGCATTCCTCATTTCGTACGTTCTTTATTCGCATCGTTCGAAATGCGCCACATTACACACAGATCATAAGTATGAAAACACGCCATTTTCATGATAGTGTTGTAAAAATCTTATTACAAGTCTTTCTTAACATTCTATTACATTTTTGAGGTTTTGCGCTGTTTTTTAAAAATATTTCTCGTATTACAATTAATCTTTTTATTCATATTTACTTGTTTCGTTCTCTCCTACATTAATTTCCTTAATTTTTTTTCAGGTTATACGTCGGTCTGCAACGAAGTTTCGACTTTAAGAGTTAAGAATGTCGTAAACCTTCAGTCACCGGCTGGAGAAGACTCAAAATTTGATACACAAAGATGTTGTTATTGCAGCAAAATTTTCGGATCATATGGATATAGAAAACGTCATGAAGTTGATCATTGTACCTGGAATCCGAAAAATATCCACAACAAAAGAAAAAAGTCTCATACTTGCGAAATATGCAATATTAGTTACAGCAATAAGTGTAGTCTCATTACGCATAAAAAACATAATTGTGGGCGTTCGCATATTTGTAAAATATGTGCTAAGGTGTATTCAGAGATTAGCAATTTGAAAAGACATTTACGTAACGACCACCCTGAATGATACTAAAGTTAATTTTAAATAAAATTTTAGTGTCGGAAATAATACTTTAGTCATAGAAACCTGATATCAATAGAAACTGTAAAGAGCAGGGTACTTATTAAAGAATAACTTTTTACAATATTTCAATCGTTTCCAATTTTTTGGAAGAAGAATTTTGCTTCACACAATATACAAATCATAACCATCTTTCACTGTGTAATAAAATGTTTGCTAGAAGTAAACTTTAATTTTAAAAAGTTGGACTTTCATCGCTTTTTTGTAAATATTGTTTTCTAATTTATATAACCATTAATATAATTTCGCCAGTTTGCGATCCGTGAAATAAATGTTTGAAATTACATATTTTTGTATGATGAGTAAGATCTTCATTTGCTTTATATACTGGTTATCAAAAAATTATTTTATAGATTATTAGGAGTACTGAATATTTTTTTTAGGCAATATCAACCCACAATATTATTTCTAGTATAATAAGTCTCCTAACGCAAACTTTGTTTTTACTTTGTTACAGATAATATAGGGTTGGGGAACTTTAGAGTTGAGACGATTTCAAAATTTCAGTCGCTATTAGAGGATTTGGACTTTTCTCCACACAGATGTAAATTCTGCAGCAAGTCTTTTGAATCATATGAATATAAAAGGCATCATGAAATTGATTATTGTCTCTATAAGCCGCAGATGAGCCGCAAAGAAAAGTTATTCAGTTGCGAAATTTGTAATGCTAGTTATAGTCATAAGACTAGACTTTCGTATCATAAAAATCATGATTGCGGACGTTTACATACTTGCAATCTGTGTGGTAAGATGTATTCTCAGATTAGCAATTTGAAAAGACATTTACGTAAAGACCACGATACCTGATATATTACAGCTGACTTGGATACAATTTTATTATCAATATTATTTATATCATTGTCGTTTATAGTATTAGAATGGTATTCAATCATTTGTAAATAAACTTGTAATTGATAAAACTTGAGTGTTTTATTACCTTGTTTTACACAGAAAAATGTGGGCAGTCCACGACATGTGAAAGGACTACCCTTATGAAAAACAAGTATTGGTAAGTATAGGATCCAGTACTTATTTCGCGAAAAAAGTATTAGAACCAATACTTACCAGTACTTCTTTTTCATAAGGATAGTTTACGTATAATATTCAAGCTAGCACTATCACATGGATTTTTCTGCCTCATAAAATTGTTTCAAAGGACTGAGTTTCTGTGTATATTTATGATTAAGGAAAGACTAAAAGAGTGCTGAAATGAGGACGAGTCGTGGATTGCCCATAAAAGTAAAAGTAATATTTACCCAGATCTCGGGGTAAAGATTACCTGTAACAAAAATTACCGTTTGCGGATAATGTTTATCCTGGGTTATCGGGTAATTCTGAACTGAGTGATTTATGTTTACCCCGAAAGGGGATATAATTTTTTTTTATTTGTACTAACTAATCTGGGTTGTTTATTCGCTTTTTCCACAAAAACGCATATAATCAGTATATTTACTCACATGAAAGAAAATTTGTATTATAGATTGAATTCCATAATTTCTTCAATTGTTGTAAATAAATTAATAAATAAAACTGATAGTGTGGGCATTTTCAGTGTCTGAATGTATTCTTCATACGCACTTCTTCATCCAATTACGTAAAATAATAATTAATCATGATCAAGAACTAAACAATAACAATTGTCATGGTTAGAAATAATTGTTATGAACAAATTCACTAATATCGCATTTTTGAACATAGGTACTTTTCATTTTCAACGGGATCGTTACATTTTATCTCAAGGATAAGCTTAATATAATATATTACCATTTAACAAAAATTAATATTGTTATGAATAAGTTCTCTGAAAAAATTAATCTATTTTGTACTTTTGAACATAGAAAATTGTTCTTCTCTCTAGAGTCACATCCTTTTTTCCCTGAAAAATGATATCATCATAGAAAATATTTCAGTTCAACAACTATTATCATCATTATAAACAATCTTTATAAACAAATTCACTCATGTATTTTTAACAAAAAAATGTTTCTTTTTTGCGAGATCGTTTCCCTTCATCTGAAGAATATTATCGTGATGAAAGAAATTGACATTAAACAACAATTATTATGGTTATAAACAAATTAACATTTTTTCAAATAGAACATTTCTATTTTTTGAACCCGAATATTCGTCTTTTTGGGTAGGAAATTGAACTATTTTGGCAGGAAATTGACTTTTCGGTTGAAAATTCATATTTGTATTATATATATCTCATATACATTATAAAAATATATTTATAAGATATATAAGATATGATATATATATATATATATATATATATATATATCTTTTTCTCATTTTGAATTTTTTTTCTTGGTTGAAAATTCGTATTTTTCATTTGAAAATGCATCTCTTTTGTTAGATCCATTTTTTTGGGATACATCATTTTAGTTGAAAGTTCATCTCTTTGGATAAGAATTTATTCTTTTAACTGAAAATGTAACTATTTCATTTTTGGTTAGAAGTTTATCTTTTTTAGTAGAAAATTAAGGCATTTTTCTTCAAGTTCTTTTTCGGTTAAAAATCTTATTATTTGGTGGATGATTTAATTATTTTGTGGAAAATTGAACCATTTTATTAGAAGTGCATCCTTTTTGGTCAAGAATTCAACAGTATTGTTGGAAATTCCTCTTTTTTGATTGAAAATTCTACTGTTTTGTACTGAAAATTGGTATTTTTAGCTTGAAAATTCATCATTTCCGTTGATTTTTTTTTCTTCCTTGGTTGGAAATTCAACATTATAAGTTATTTTTCTAGTTGAAACTTCGTTTTTGTGGCTGAAAATTAATTTTTCAAACTAAAAATTCAACTATTCCATTTTTTGTTGAGCATTGTTCTTCTTCAGTCGAAAATTCAACTGATGGGTTATAAACTCGAGTGCTTGGTTGAACTGCCTTGGTCAAAATTAGTTTTGTTTCGGTTAGAAATTAATTGTTTTACTTACAAATTTAATTACTTGCTGAAAAATTCATACATTTGGTTCAAAATTGGTTTTCTTTCTTGACACACAAGAAAATTTCTTTCTTGGTTGAAAATTTAACTCTTTCGTTACAAATTCATTTTATTAGTTGATAATTCGTTGTTTTTTTTTAAATTAATTTTACTAACCAAAAAATTAACTATTCTATCTTTGATTTAAATTGATCTTTTTAGTTAAAAATGCAATTAATCGGTTGAAAATTCAACTACTTGATAGAACTAACTTGTTGAAAATTAATTTTTTATTTGTTGAAAATCATTTTGTTCACTGAAAATTTAATTATTCTAATTTGGGTTAAAAGTTCAGGCACTTGATTGAACTGCTTTGTTGAAAATTCGTTTTTTTCGGTTGAAAATTAATTTTGTTCACTGAAAATTTAATCATCCAATTTCTGGTTGAAAATTTGACTGCTTGGTTGAAACTTCAACTAAATGAAAATATTTTGTCTGATAATATTATTCTTTAGATAGTAAAAAGTGAATCTACACTAGAAAATAAAAAGTTTTTATTTTCAGAAATGAGATATGAGTGAATTTGTGCATAACAATTATTTATAACAATGATGATTCTTCTTATTTGGTTCTTGGTCATGATTAATTATCACTCTTACCTAATTCAACCCCAAAATCGGGATAAATAATGCTTCATTCAATAATTTGTTCATAACAATTGAAGAAATAAAGTGATTAAACCCGTAATTAAAACTTCCTATCGTGATGAGTATATGTACTAGTTCTACGTTTTTTTGTGAAAATATGAATAAACGGAGCAAAGTTGGTAGGAAAAATATAAAAAATATGTTTTTTTTTGTCATTTTGCAACTTAAATAACAAATTGATGAAAAATTTATATTTTCTTTTGTTGTGTATACTTGAAACTGAATGATGTAGATCGGGGTGAATTTAACCATCGGGACGAAATAAATAATGCAAATAACTACAAGAAATTATATAAATCGAAATTATTAACCAATTGAAAGTATTTTTTATATCTTTTGTATTCTATAAACAACTATTTTTCTCTTAGCCTAAATGATTCGATTAATTTCAGCATTTCCACTTTAACTTTTTGACCAAAATGTGTACAAAATTCTATTCTATTTGTTACAGGAAATATTAGGGCAACAAGTGACGAATTTTTCTGGTGCCGTTTCTGCAAGCAGAGTTTTGAACAATTTGAATATAAAGAGCATCATGAAATGTACGATTGTATCTACTCGTACAGCCCGCAAAAGAGCAACAAAAAATTTAAGTCATACACTTGCGAAATCTGTCATGCTAGTTACACTCATAAGTATAGACTTTCTTATCATAAAAAACACGATTGTGGCCGTTCGCACACTTGTAACCAATGTGGTAAAACATATACAGAGGTTAGCAGTTTACAGAGGCATATACGTAAAGAACACTTAATATAATTTGATTTTAGATAAGAAATGAACTTGGAAAATAAGAAAAGATACGGTTCTTCGATATTGTAAGACATTTTTCCTGAAATTAAAATAGTCTGAATAAATGAAATTTTATATTTGATTGAATCGCATTAAAATTTAATACAATCTAGATGAGAAATTAGCACAAGAATGTATTTTTAAATGTATTTTTAATGTTGAACAACCTTATATCATCGTAAATAATATGCATGTGCAAAATTTTATTTTTTGTTCGTTACAGGATATATTAAGCAGCTACTGTCAGAAGTTGTAGAAAAACATCGTTACAGCGAAACAATTGCCGGATTTTTAAATCGTGAAAAACGTTTTAAGCAAAAAAAAAGTATATATTTGCGAAATCTGCAATTCTAGTTACGCGCATCATCTAATATTTTGTATCATAAAAAACATAATTGTGGCTATTCATATTTTTGTCAAATATGTGGCCGTAAGTATGCAAGGAATAGCAATTTGAACAGACATTTAAGTGCTGAACATGGTATATAATACTATATCTATTTTGCATATTATTTCCTTTATCAAGATTTTTACGATTATTATATATATATATATATATATATATATATATATAATGTAAATTAATAATATATTAATTTTAAAAATTTATAAGAGAAATTATGAATGTGTGAGTTTGAATAAAGGAAAGTTTGTATATCACTGTTCCGGATTTAATGCTAAAAAATTCAAAAAACAATTGTTTTTAATGTTGCTTGTGTCGTATTATCATATTCACATTCATGTTCTGTTTTTTTACATGTATAGTAATTTTACCATCTGTTTTTTAAAATTTATTTTTGATAAGATAATAACGTCATTTTGCTAAGGTTTTCCAGAGTGAAAGGCTTTCTTTTATGAATATGCCAATATTCAGATTAAAATGATCTACTTTTACGGATCCAAAATTATTTGTACACAAGTGCATACATGTCTATCGAGTGGCATTTTTTATACTTTTTGTTGAAATCAGTCATGGCCGCCATAATAATTTTAAAACCAGGAATGTTTTAGAAAAATTTGAACTTCAGAGTGGGAGAAAAATTCCAATTTTCATATGTTGGTCTTATAAATCTCTATGGCTCTGAGAATTAATCGAATTTTCAACCAAGAATAGAATATGTAGTTCAATTTTCCGTTGAAAAAACAAGTCTTAAATAAAATAAGCATATTTTTAACAAAATACTTCAATAACAGATTTAATACTTTCATGATGATTCGTTATAATAAATTTAAATTTAAAGGTTGGCAACACTCACAGTTTCGCACACAATTGAAACCCGAAAAATCTTTAAATTCTAAATTTAAATTTATTAAAATGGTTCAAGTATCAACGAAAGAGATTCATTTTTAATGAAAATGATCAATTATCAATCAAAAAATTGAATTTCCAGCAAAGGAGTTCAACTCTCAACCAAATAATTAAATGTTGAACCAAAAAAGATGATTTCTCAACGAAAAATGTAATAATTGATATTTTAACCAAAAAAATTTCAATTATAAATAAAACGCAGTTAAATTCGACCGCAAAAGACGAATTTTAGACTAAAAAAATATTTCTCTGCCAAATATTTAAATTTTCAACTAGTCAAGATAAATTTTCATCCAAATAGTTGAATTTCCTACCAGAACGATATATTTTCAACTCAGAAGATTAATTTTTTACCAAAAAATACGAATTTTCCACTAAAAAGGATAAATTTAAACCGAATGTGAAATGAGGAAAATTCAGCTTAAAAAATCAATTTTTATAGAAAAACGAATTTTTGACAAAATAGTTACAATTTTTACCAACAAAAAAGTCTCAAAAAAAGGATTTCAACCTTCAAGAAAGTAGTTGAGATTTCACAAAAAAATAAAATAATAATAATAATAATAATGAATAAAAAAGATTAATCTTTAACGAATAAGATAATTTTTCAGTCATAAAAGAAAAAAAATTTCAACCAAATTTTTGAATTTCAAATCCAAAAAAGTTAATTTCACACAAATGACAGGAATTTTTAAACGAATGGTTGAATTTCCAACTAAAAATGATCAATTTCAACAAAAAATGGAATAGTATAATTTTCATTAAAAAAAATTAAATTTAACCCAGAGATAAACGATTTTTCAGTAAAATAGTTAATTTTTCAACCAAACGTGAATTATTTTTAACTACAGTGGTGATTTTCAAACAAAAATCTAATACTTGATATTTTAACTAAAAAGATATTCTAATTCATAATTAAAAATTCTTTAATTGCACCACGGAGACGACTTTTCAACAAAACCGTATAATTTTTAACCAAGAAATATTTTTAATGAAGTGATAGAAACAATTTTCAACAAAACTATGGATTTTTTAACAAAAACCCTAAATAAAAGTTCTAACAAACAAACAGAAAATGAATTCTCCCCCAACCAAAAATATCATAATAGACTTTTGAGCTAGAGAGAATTAACTCTAAAGAGATTAAATAAAATGAAATGACGAATCGAAAACTGGAACAGGTAAATCTTTAGTTAATAAAATTAATTTTTATAAAAAAATTAAAAAAAAACGAATATTCATCTCTTGTTAGGACCAACAAGGAATGTTTTAGAAAATGTTCACTTTTAGGGTTAGACAAAAGTTCCAATTTACCTACATTGAGCTACAAATCTCTATGGCTCTAGAAATTATTTTTCATCACCTTTAAAAAGTGTTCCCTTAGATTTACGTATTTTAAGTATTCGTATACCGCAGAAGTTCAATTTAAAAATTTCAATATTCATATAAGGGTAATTGTCAAATTGTAGGCAAATTTCAGCACCTACAGTGGCAATCATATCATTATTAGGAATTAAATATTTCATAACGGAAATTGATCTTATCACATGTAACTATTTTCAATCCAAAAGGGGCAGTTACGAAAATAAAAAATAATAATGAATCCATGGGCACGCGCATATAATCAGCCGTACGCTGTTCTATTGTACCGTACGGTAATGATGCGAGAAAAATGTTAAAGTTTAACCTTTTTTATTGTTTATAAAAAAATAACAAATTTTAATTATCAAAAGTCACCTACTTATGAAAGAAAACGCCACCAAGCAAGTAACGGAATTGTTTTCATACATTTTTTTCACTCCGAAAATGGTTTTTAACGCACGTACGGTGATGACGTTTTTGTTGTCAAGATGCACTTTTCAGTTTTAATATCGGATTCACAGAAAAGAGAGTTAATATTTTAAGCTCAATATTATAAAAACTTGTATTAAACAATACGCCTAATATTTTTGTATTTATTACTCAACTGTAACTACAATATTTTAATAGAAAAACAGGCGTACGGTAATGACTTCTGAAATGGAAAAAATTGAGGGACAGACATCAAGGCTTTTAAAATATTATGTATTTGAATTGAAAAAATGTGCATACATTAAATTTATGTTCATGTGAAGTTTACAAACTTGATACGTTAAGCGTTTTTCAGGTTACTGTCTAAAAAAAACAGAGAAAATCAGTTTATCCTTGTGCAAAGTGAGGTTGGGACGCCGTACGGTAATGACGTTTCGGGTGTTCTTGTATTAAATTAAAGTAAATAGGAACAGAAATAAAAAAAAGGAACTGCCCATTCTGTAGAGGATGATAATAAGTGTTTATTAAAATTTAAAAAAAAATCGGCACGAGCTTCTAAGTTAATGTTATATTATTGGGACTTCAAGTTTGCCTTCAATTTGACAATTACCCATAAACGGTCACGACTGTAGAAGAATCCGATCATTCATCAAATTGATCAAATGGTATTTACTATGAATCTACCTAATTTAATATATATTCAATCGAATTCAAATCTAAGACAAGAAATATATAATCAAGGTAAAATCAAATTTCTCCTCTATTGGAAATCATAAACGAGTATGATTTCATAGTTGCTTTTTCTGACTACTCCTACGAAAAAAATGAATAAAAATAAAACTCCAACAAAAATCCTTTTATTTTGTTACAGAAAATTTAGAGCTCTTTTGGACGGAAATGCCGAATTTCATAGATAATTCAAAACGTCAGTCGACATCTAAGGACTCAAGAGTTGGCATACAAAGGTGCCGATACTGCAAGCAGTTTTTTGATCAATTGGAATATAAAAAGTATCATGAAATGAACGAATGTATCTATAATCTGCGGAAGGCACATACTTGCGAAACTTGTAATGCTAGTTACACTCATAAGTACAGACTTTCTTACCATCAAAAACATGATTGTGGACGTTCACATACTTGTAACCAATGTGGTAAAATATATTCGGAGATTAGCAATTTGAAAAGGCACTTGCGTAAAGAACACTTTATGTAAATCGATTTTGGATAAAAAATAGGCCTGTCGCTTCATGACAGAAATAGTCGTTGAATAAATTGAATTATTTGTGTTGCACTTTTGAAACCAATTTGTATACGTTGCGCATCGATGGAACTCAACCCAAAAGGTCTTGCACCTCCTGTTTTTTTTCTGTTCTCATTACTGTGATGCCTCACGATCATTTTGAGATCAAAATAAAACAGAAAAAATCGGAAAACCTTTGAGTTAAGTTCCATCGAAACCCACCGTGCATATGACAAATTATCTCTGTTATTGATTATTGTTATAACTTTATATTAGCTATGTTACATAGTATACGGAAAATATATTTTGTTGTACATACGTTGTTATGAAGATGAAATATGATCTGCATATCACATTTTTGTTACCTAAAAGATTTAGTATTGCGTTAGAAAGATATAACATATTTCGTTAATTTTTTTTCAAACATTCATATCTTTATATATTCGTGTAATATTCTGCAGTATTGTATATGTCTGTTTTAAATTAGGTATTAAGTTTCCTTTTTCGGACACCTATTGTTCCAAATGTTCACAATATTTGTATTTTTGAAGCTAGTTTTCTGTTGAATATTAATTATCCAGGAAACACATGCAAAGAATTTAGTGATGAATGTTAATGCACACTGACAGTATTTACAACAAGAATTAAAATTGTGGTGACACACATTCGTCTTTTTTTTCTTTGCTATAAAGTCCTTTCCTATTTTAGATTGTTTTTATCATCAATCTTATTATAATTTGTTATTAAAGAATGTTTTTCTTTTACAGGAAATTATACAAAGCCACTGCAGGACATGTTTCCAAAAATAAACAAATTAAAAAATAGTGATTCTTCAATTTTCAGTAAAAGTATAGTTAAAGAAGAGTTTCTCAAAATTTGATTCTCCAATTGAATCACAGAATGGGGTATAAAATATTTGTTCTAACAGATGCATGCTTTTAGCCATTTTTCATGCCGGTGAAACGAAGCTGAAGTACTTCTTCTTGATTCCTTAGCAGAAAAAAGTATTTTTGGCGGGGTAAAAATTAGTCAAATCAGGCGCCATGCACCTCCAAAAATGGGTTTCATAGCCTACTAAGATGGTAAATAAGTCGTTCAAATCTCTCCTCTCACCCTATCAATCTCTCCTCTCGCCTTTATTCTATCGTATCCAGACCTATCCGATCCTTCCCGATTCGATCATATCTCATCATCCCTTCAACACTCCTCATAATTTCACCCTGACCCCTCTCATCAATATACTTCTTCTACTTCCATCTCTTCCAAACTCCTTCCATCAGTTCCCCTACTTCGTCTTCCATGTTCCCCCTCACCGCCTACTTCGCCTCCCATAATAACATTTATAAGCCCTCTTTTACCACTTTCCTACTTCCTATGACCCCTCATATTACTTCCCCTACCCTATTCCCTACTATCCCTCTCCTCTCATATTTACGCTCCTCACTTCTTAACAACCCCTCCCCTGTTCCATATTCTCATTCCCCCTTACACATGCCCCCACCCTTCTATCACTTTCCGTACTTCTCCTCTCCGCAATTCCTCTTCATTCCTATGTTTCCCTTATCACTTATCTTGACTTTCCCTACTTCCGCCAAACGACCAGTTGATTGCTTTGACAGATTGTTCGACAGTTTGGACAAAATCGAGACGATTTGGTTGGATCTTTAATATTAGCAGGAACCGGACCTAAAGTCCAAGCATATCTGAAACTATAACAAAATATCCTATACGCTGATGACGGGGGTGGGAGGGGGGGGCTTTTTACAACTATTGTATTTTTTCAGTACTCGTCTCCGGCTCGCGTTCGACGTGAAAAGCGGGTTGGGGTTTCTTGAAGGAGAGTAGGATGCAAAAAGAGATGCATTGATGGGGTGGAAGTAGAGGAGGGGTGGGTAGTAGAGGGTGTATAGGACGAGGATTGGTGGGGGGATAAATGCATAATGGAGGGGAGCCTGAAGTCGTGGGATGGGGTAGTGTGTAAGAAAAGATGGATATTTGGGATAGGTGTAGCGGAGGGGTATACATATAAGAGAGAATACTGAATGGAGATGCATGAGGAGATAAATGCATGGGGGCGAGGGGCGGGGGTGGAAAGGAGTGGGAGATAAGTGATTAAATATTTTTCTGTTCTATGAAAGTCCTTGTTTGTCTTATATATTTTTCGATCGCTACATTTTTGTTCAAATTATTAGTAACATTACCAATATAGTTTTTTCTTTTATTGCAGGCTATGTTATCATGGATAACAGAATGCCGGTCTTGCAAATTGAAAAAGTGGCCAGCTTCCAATCGCCACAAACCGTAGCATCAGAAGAGATGAATTTCACACATTTTCCTAATGAATATCCCTATGAATTTCGTGCGTGTGCCTTAAGTCCACCAACACCAGTTTCAAAGAAAAATAAAATTTATGCTTGCGAGAACTGTAGTGCAACATTCACTCATCAACGTAATCTATATTCGCATAAAAAACATGATTGTGGTAGGGAGCATGAATGTAATGAATGTGGTCGAATATATTCAGAGATTGGAAGTCTGAGAAGACATATTCGACAAGGCGTTTGTAGTAGAAGACAGGCAAAAGGCATTCGACGTGTTTTCTAACTAATCAGAAGATTATTACGAAAAAAAATTCTTTCATTTTACTTTCAAAATTAACATTAAGATCAGGGATGTGCCCGGGAAGAGTGAAAAGTAAGAAACCTGTCTCTCGTCAATCCCCTCTCTTACAGTCCTAGTTAGAGAGCAAACGAGCGTGCGAGGCGAAGACACGAATGAGCGCTTGGAGAAGGGGAAGAGAAGCGAGTCAGGCAATTCTCCGTGGATATCCGTGATTGAAATTGTATCTGGTGATTAGACGAATGAGCTTTATACAATATTAAAAATTGCTAACATGCAAATATCCAAAGTTTATGACACTTTTGTTAAAAGAAATATTTATTTTTGTCAAAACTTTCGCGTTAGATAGTCATAGAATATTTTGGAATATTTTTTCTGGACATATTTTCTGCACGTAAGCTTCTCATATTGTACGGTATTATGTACTTATCAAAATTATTAACAGTGAATACTTTTTTTGTTGTCACAATTGTTGTGACGGTGCTTTAATAAATTATTCATAAAATCATATGAAGAATCTAACTAGCTATGAGCATTGGTACACAAATTCAAAATCTTTACGTTCCTTTGCTTCTTTACAATTCTTCTTACCTTACTTATAATTTATTACACTTGTTAGCTATTTTTTTATTTAAAGGATATTATGAAAAACCACTGTACCCCAAATTCAGATTGTGCGATATCCCTTATTTGCAAATTCTGTGAGAAATACATTCTTGATAACTAAAATTTATGTTTCATTCACTTAAATTAAGTGTGTTTTATTTTTATTGCTAAAATCCCGTAACATCCGGTAGAATAAGTGAAACAATTGATTGTTTTGCTATACTTCATAAGTATTTTTTTTTTCATTTTTGCAGATAATGGAAGAGCACTCTACAATGAAATGCCGCTTTTATCATTTAAGGAGATCGTCAAGCTTCCGTCTGCATATAGACAAGAATCAGAAATTAATGTTCATGAATGTCGTTTTTGCAAGAAGATTTTCTCGCAACAATATTATAAAAATGTGCATGAAATTCATAATTGTCCGTTAAAACTGTATAGTTTCAAACGCAAGGAATACAAGTCTCATACGTGTACCGTTTGTCATAAAACTTATTCACTAGAAAGCAGTTTAAATTACCACATTAAACATGACTGCCAAAAAATTCACAATTGTACCAATTGTGGTCGCATGTTTTCACAAATTAATAATCTGAGACGACATTTACGTACTGAAACGTGTACAAAGATAAATAAAAGTAATGCCCGGTAATATGCTAGCAGCTTCAAAGATTGTTACGTTAAGTTTTATTTTGGCTTGAAAGATTTTTTTGTTTCTTGTCAAGGTGAATCGAGGAATCTCTGTTTTGGTGGCGGAGTGTTCTAATTTCCAAAGCTTTTTAATTGTTGCCAGATTCGAATCTAAATCTCAACCAGGGATTTTGTGTTGAATTGTTGTAAATTGTTGTGAATTGTTGTAAATATATCAAACACCGTATAAATAAATACACAGTACATTATTGTAGTTTTTATTCTTCAAAATGTATCTAATAGTTATAATTCAAGACTGCAAAATTGTATTTGAAAAATTAATAAATATCATATTAGCATACTAATTTGCATTTTCTCATTTAAAATGCATTTCTCTCTTGTAATTTTGTTATCACCTCTATTTTTGAATATCATCATCATAAACCACTATTTTGAAAAAAATGTAATAGTTACAAAATATTGTTATATTCTGTTGTTTGAAATGTTCTCGAAATATTTGTAAGCTTTCCAAGTTTGACCATGTTGTATATTTCAGTTTTTGTTCAACCTAGTTTTAAATTGTAAAAAAAATGTTTGGGAATGCATTACAATTCGTTTTTTATAAATTACAATACTAACCAATACTTATTTTTTTCAGAAAATGAACGGACAAATATAGAAGATTCAGAAGATGGTATCCAAAAGATACTAAAGTGTCGTTTCTGCTGGAAGAATTTCTCACAACCTAGTTATCGAAAACGTCATGAAATACATCATTGCATTTTGAATCCGCAGAATTCCAACCAGAAACAATTCAAAACGTATACTTGTGAAGTTTGTGGCTCCACGTTTTCGCACAGAAATAATCTTGTGAAACACAAAAGACAGGACTGTATGCGCAATCACGAATGTGCAAATTGTGGTAGTGTATTTTCGGAGAGCAGTAGTTTGAACAGACACTGGCGTCTTAACAGATGTGTAAATAAAAAGAAAATATAAAAAATTAGTCAAAGTAGCGCCCACACCCACACTTTCCTACTACCCCTCCCATAACTTTTCATCTCTTCCCCGTCAGTCTCCTCCTGGGCAAAACTACAAGACCTAAGCTAAACAAATGATATATCAAAATGTAATGCATCTGTATTGAAAAAAGCCAAAAAAGATGTTTTCTTGTACAAACAAATAAAAAGCAGTAGAAATTGAATCTCTACACCTAGAACAGAATAGAATGGAATAAGCGTTCTCGACTTTCTATAACACACAAGGGCATTGAAAAAAATAATAATTTTAAGATGTGAATTTTAAGAAGTAACTGGATAATAATAGTATTGCATTATAATTAATTTACAGGAATTCGGATGAAAACGACAATAGTTACGAGTTTCTAAGATTGTAAATTCGCCGTCATTTATAAGACTTAGTTTCCTCAATGTTCCCCTTCTCACAGAGAATAAATTACTTCGGATGAAATAAAAAAGAAATGTAAATTCTGAATATTGTGGTATTTTATATTCTTTCTTTTTTTAAACTTGGTCGGTACCGATAAGAAGTTTCTCAATGACCGTTTCAAAAACCATTATTTTTGATACACCTTCTGGATGTTCCTATACCTATTACAATTATATAACACAGTTAGTCCAATGTGGTTCATGAAATCCTTTTTTTTTTCATATTTTTTGAAACCTTGAATCGGAATTTTTTTTCCTTTTATAATATAATGATCCCCTATTTCTGCGAAATTTAAAAAGTATATGCCGAAAATTCGACTTTTTAAAGTTTTGAAACATTAATTTTTACTGTTTTAACTATATCTTACCTTGCGCAATACCGGAAATTCTTCATCAGGGTGCCTTATGACCCAAACTTTTTTTTCTATGAACAAAAATTTTAACAGCCTTAAAGCTGCTATTTTCTGATAAAGTTGAGAATAGAGGATAAATTCATTCCTAATTTTTTTTTATTTCATGAAACATTCAGGAAATATTACTCACCTTAGTGACAACATTTTCCACTAATTGAAAAAAATATAAGCAATTATTGTCCTACAACTAAAAAATAGCTTTTTCAAATAATTAAAAAAATGATAAATTCATGTTTTTATATTTACTAGCATCGTCGATTAAGCGCCCATGTAGTTTTTCGATTTCAGGGGTAAAATAATTTTTAATACAAAGTAAGAATTTCGAATAACTTTTTATTTTTTAAACTTATTTCTTCATTTATTCCTCAAGTTATACTAAATATAATTTTCTTAAGATTCTTTATAAAATTAATTTTTTTTAAGATTTCAGATATATAATAATTGAAACAAAAAAGTTAATTTTTATCCGAATAGTTAAATTTTGACCAAAAAATATGAATTCTATACGAAAGATGCAATAGTTGATATTTCAACCTGAAGAATTTTAATTTTAAACAATAAACTGTTGAATCCTACAAAAATAAAAAGAATTTAAAAAAACTGTAAAATTCCCGAAGTAGATAATTCCCGAATATGAAAAAGTTGCCGAATTATAAAAAACCCGGCACTGTTAAATTCCGGAAACTGAAAAATTCCCGAATTTAAAGAATAAAGAATTGTATATCAATAAACATTATTCATTAAATAAGAATACAATAATGAAATATTCAAACAATAATTTATAAAATGCAAACATAAAAAAATGTGTCTTTGAACAAAATATTTAATGACTATATTTTTATTAAATAAATAATATTTAAAAAAATTATTTTTTCATTCTTTAAATTTGGGAATTTTTTAGCCTCGGAAATTTTAGTGTCGAATATTTTATAATTCGGCATTTTCTGTCAAGGATGCTATTATTCGGGAAATTGCCAATTCGGGATTTTTATATTTCGGCAGTTTTATAATTTTTGAAATTTTCAACTTTGAATATTTTCTATTTGGGAATTTCACTGTTTCGCAAATTTTATGTTTCGGCATTTTTCAATCATACCAGACTTTGCAGACAAGAATGAAAAAAAAATAATTTGTGACACAAAACAAAAATTTGAATAACTATTTAAAAAATTTTATTCGTTTATTTGTTCTTAAAGTTATATAAATATAGTTTTTCTAAGATTTTCCTAGGATGAAATTGAAAAATGTTTCATATATTTTTGAAAATCTTTCAAATTTTAAAATATTTGTAATCTCTCCAAAGTGCTCAAATAACTAAATCAAATTATACCTAAAATTTTTTTTTAATCTTTCAAAATTAAAAAATTGGTCAGATTTTTTTAAATTTCGGGAATCTGCTAAAATGTCTTGAAATCTTTTTAAAAAATCTTCTAAAATTTATTTTTCAACACAAAAAATAATTTCAAATTTTTCCGGGAATCTTAAAGAAATGTTTTTATTATCTTGAAAAAAATGATTATGAATAAAAAAAAATAAAATAAAAAATAAAAAACGAAAATAAGTAAAAATAATAAAATTAAAAATTAAAAAAATTAAAAATTATTATGAATTATTAAAAATTATTATGAAACTTCAAAATTTTATTCCGAAATTTCAAGAGTTCTACATATTTATTTTATTTTTCCGACATTTTCTCGAAACTTCTAAATATCTGGCACGACTGAAAAAAAAACTGAAAAAGAAAATTCCCGAAAAAGAAAATATTCAACATAGAAAACTGCGGAAATTATGAAATTGCCGAAATATAAAAATTCCAACTTCGAAAATTCCGCAAAAAAATTATGCCCGAACAGTTTATAATATTACTAAATTTGAGAATTCCTTAATAACATTTCCGATAATTTACTATATAACCGAATTTTAAAATTTCCGAATAATAACATTCCCTGCAGAAAACTGCCTAAGACTGGAAAAATAGCGAATTATAAATTCTTGAATTCAAACAGTTAAAGATTTGTTTTTAAATAAATATTATTTATCTATTAAGAATACGATAATGAAATATTTTTATTAAAGTAATTTTTTTAATGTTCTTGTTTTTTTCATTAAGAAATATTGTGTTTCAATTCTTGTTATTTCATATTCAAACAATAATGTGCAAAAAAAAAACATTGAACTTCCAGCAAAAATTTGTTGTGGGCCAAAATATATAATTATTGTATTTTTAATGAATTTTCTAATGTCAGCAATTTTGCAGTATCGGATATTTTATAGTTTAGCAATTTTTTGTCAGAAATTTTATTATTCTGGAACTTTATAATTCGGTAATATTATAAACTGTCGTGAATTTTATTATTGGGGAATTTTGAAATTCGCTAATATTATAAATAAATTTTGGTAATTTCATAATTTCTGAAATTTACCATTTCGAATATTTTCTTTTTAGGAATTTTACGGTGTCGCAATATTTGTTTTTTTGGTATTCTTCAATCATCCCAAATATATTTCTGAAATATTTGAATTTTTCCCCAAATGCCCTAAAAGCTTCTTTTTTTTTTAATTCCGAGTAAATTACGTATTCGCAAACCTGAAATATGTGAGAAAAAAAACTTCGTTATATGTTAGTTACTAGATCAAATTTTTTTTTCTGTTTTTAATTAATATAAAAAACAAGGTATCACTTTCCTTGTACAAGAACTTATCGAACTTTTATTTTGAAAAAATTATTTTTCGATTGCCTTAAAATTTGTTTTCTTTATAACAATCAAAATTTAAGGGTCACATCGCCAGATGGGATAATAAAAATTGCAGATATAAAAATTTTCAAACTTTAAAAAGCGACCTCCAAATATATATATTTTTTAATCTGATAAAAATAAGGGATCATTTTCTCACAAAAGAAAAGGAATGTCAGATTCAGTTCCTACTCATTTGTGACAATGTTATAAAGCAATTTTTTCATTGAAAACTAATTAAGGTTAAGAAAACCTTTAAATTAGGTAAAATAATGATTTTCTAAACCGACAAAAAACTTTTATATCAGTACCGGTTTTGCAATATATACGATAAAAATTAATTGCAATTATGATAAAAATCCCTTCCTGTGTATAAAAATCAGAAGTGTCATCGGCAGTATTTAAAATAAGGTAGAAATCCTTATGTTGAGAATAATTATCAGAACGTTTTTGTTAATTAAAAATTAATGTAATACTGACTCGTCACTAGGAACAAAACAACTTGCCACAGCCTGTAGTTCGCTATTCCGCCACCAGATGCGCACTATTTACTCAGTCCAGCCAGTACTGCTCCGGAATTGGCATCGGAAATTGCATATGTAAATCTGGAAGTAAATTTGCGACATCTAACTCATAATTCCTGTATACAGTGCTTTGTGAAAATGTGTTGAAATGTGTGTAATACAGTGCTTTCCAAAAAACAAAAATTATTTTTGTTTTGAATGTCTTCTTGTGTTCAAAATGTTTGTTTATTGTGCAAAGTTTAAGGTTATGAACAGAAGTTTGACGCCTCTATTATGTGCCGATTCAATAAATATGTTCTTAACTCGACTTTAACAGTTACAGTATTAATTTATTCTGTTGAAAATTGATTTATTGAACTTTTGGATACAATAACAGTGCAGGTTTTTTGTGTTTTCAACGGACTTATAAATCGGACTTTGGTGTTTTGAAAGAGCATGCGCGTTTGTTTTCATGGGATGAGACTTGCCAGTTACTATACAGATGCTGTATAGTGGATAGATAATGCTGTGATTACAAAAGGTAACAATTTTTTTCTGTTTAATTACTTATTCTTTCGCTTTCTGTGGAAAATGTTACATATACTATTGATTAACTAATCCGTTTTTCGAGAAATTTTCGTATTAAACTTATGAATTCTATAATCCAGAAAAAATATGTATGCTATTAATTAACTTTAATTTGTGCAATATTGAGATTTTATTGAAAACTTGTAGTTTTAAGAATGTATCCACTGTTAGTGATTTCTGCCATAATTTTACGATACGTGTAAATTAAAAACATACAGGGGGGAATCACGTCCCAAGTTTCGTAATTTTTTGTTAAAAATTACTTTATGTTAACTCAAAATTTTGGAGCTTCAAAGTTACATATAACTGAAAATTACAATTATTTTTTTTTGTAATTTTAAGACAAAGTTAGGAAAATTCAGTTACCGTAACTGAATTCCAACTTGTGCTTCTTAAAAGTAGTATCGCAAATTTCGTATCATTTTCCGTTACTCCCCGAGTTGAAAAATCCGGAAGTTTAAGAATAAATCATTCATGCAATAACAAAATATAATTATATTCTTAAGAATAATGATTAATAAGTTCCTAAAGGTAGTTTTAGTGTCAAAAATCTGGTCCCTGGTAATCAAAGTTTTTTAATTTTAAGCATTGAAATTATATTGTCAGTCGTGTCCTATGAAACAAAAACCTTTTTTTTATGAAAAAAGTTTTAGACTCAGAAGAAATAATTATTTTAACAATAGTTTTTGTAATTGAATTATTTCTTACTGCCGCTTCTTACAAATTTTTTGAAAATGCTTGAATTATAAATCAATCATAGTTTGTTTGTTTGTTTTTTGGGGGGGGGGGGGGGTACTTCCTACAATTCCAGTGCTTTTCAGTTTTAACAAAAAGTTTACAAATTTGTTCAATATTGTTATTAAAAAAATGTTTTCTTTAGAAAAAATTGTTCTATTTCAGCCATAGAAAAATTTACTTTTTTCAAACTTATAAACATTGCAGTTGTAGAGAATAATTTCCCCGAGAAAAAAAGTTTTCAATTATTATAATTCAACCATTTTTCAGAAATTAGAACCGATAGTTAAAAAAAAATAAAAATCCCAAAAACAATGTTATTATTAAGGTCGAGTATTGAGCTCCGGCAAATTTTGCCGTATTTAAAGTTTCTAGTCCGGCAAATTTTTTGTGTCAATAAGGAACTTTCTGTTCCGATTATATTTTTTGCTACTTTGGTAAAATAGTAGAATATTTCACTAGCTTATCAAAAAATAAGGAATATTAAGTTATAAATACACACAAAGTGTCGTATAATCAAGAACATTACACACTAAAAGCACACTACAGATTTGCTCATCACTTCACTATTCCTATAATAATACACTTTATCACTAATTTGCGAATTGTTTATCTTCAGATTCGAATCACGAATACTCACGATCACTCTTCTGTGATCAGTCACTAACACTCGTATTTTTTAAAGGGAGACTTGGAAAAGGGGTTCAAGAAGTGACAGATCATTCTTCTGTGACCAGTCACTAAAATGCCGTACTAAAAATTTAAAATACGGCAAAAAATGCCGTACCTGTATACACTACGTATTATTAATGTTTTTGCAAGTTAAAATTTTTTTTCTTCAAAAATAATGTTTTTCATTTGCAATTAAATTATTAAGTACATTGTTTAAATTCTTAAAATCATAGAAAAAATCTTTTCCATATACCTGATTTGGTAGTTGACGTACAAAAAATCAGATTTCCGAAAAATATGTCTGTTTTTAAGAATTGAACAAATATTATCAGTCATCTTCTATGGAAGAAAAAACCTTATTTTTCACGAAAAAAGTTTAAAACTTAACAAAAATAATTATTATAACAATATTTTCTGTAATTGGATTTTTTTCTTATTGTCGCTTTTTACCGATTTAAAATAAATGGGTGGATATTAATGAATAATGGCATATTTTTTGGGACAAAACATTCCCTACAATTCTACTGTTTATAATTTTTTTAATAATTGTATAATTTTCAAATAAATTTATTTGTTTAAAATGTTTTTTTCACTTCATTCTTTAACGATTTCAGCCGTAGGAAAATATACTTTCAAAATTGGAAACAGTATAGTTGTAGAGAATGTTTTCTACAAAGAAATAAGCCATCATTTATTAAAATTCTGTTAATAAGTCATGTTTTGTGAAAGAAAAAACATTATTTTCATGAAAAAAAGTTTGAAATTTACAAAAAATAATAATTTTACTAATAGTTTTTGTAATTTAATTTTTGTGATCATCGCTTCTCACCCATTTTTCTAAAATGCTTGAATTATCACGGGTCTACAAATAATGGGATCATGATTGTTATTGGGAAGCTGGGGGGTCATTTTTGAAGTATTTTTTGCGTAAAATCTGTATCCGATGCCAGAATTGGCCTACCGTGTCTGGATTGTGAGATATTTGAGGTTATGTACTCGAAAAATAGGATTTTTGGCTACTTTTGAGGTTATGTACAGGATGATAACATTTGTTCGGTCTTTCGAACCAGTTGCATCATTTGATACTGCTATTACCTTCAAAATAAGCTTTTAAACGGTTACCTACGATTTTTCCTTCCAAAGTTACGACCATTTTAAGTTATTAAATATATCCCCACAACGTCATGAGCATTCACATTAACACTTTGAGGCGCTATTGTGAATCTACCATCTTAGAAATAAAAAATTTCATTTTCTGACGTGATATTCGTACTAAGCAACCCAAAAAACCTCTTAGCACAAGTTTTGAAGAAAAATTATCCAGTAGGAAAATATTTATGCCTCAAGGTGTTGATGTGTTAATGCTCATGACGTTGTGGGGATATGTTTCATAACTTAAAATGGTCGTGACTTGGAAGGAAAAATTACAAGGAATAGCTCAAAAGCTTATTTTGAAGGGTAGGAGCAGTATTAAATGATGCAAATAGTAAAAAAGGCCAAACAAATTTTGATCATCCTGTACATAACCTCAAAAGTAACAAAAAAGTCCACTTTTCGAGTACATAACCTCAAATATCTCACAATCCTGAAGTGATGGACCAATTTTGACCTCGGATTCGGATTCTATTCAGAAAATGACTTCGGAAATGACACGCAGATGCCCAACAACAAAACCTTGTTGACCTGTGTTATGAACCAAATATATCTTTTTTGGGGAAAAAAATTTCTTCTAGTGTTTTCAATTTTTAAAATAAATTCAATAATCTTCAAATATAGTTATTTAAAAAAAACCGATCAATTCTAGCGCTAGGGCTACCATTACGAAATTTTCCGTAAAGTTAGCCCCGAACGAGCTGGTAAAGAGGGTAGTCCTATGGAAAATTCCGTAACGGTTGTTAGTTCGTAAAACAAACCCTAGTAGCAACGTCTGCCTTGTATGACAGACGCCAGAGTCTGTCTCAGCATCTGCTCCCTATAGTTGACCAGACTGGCGGGAGAAATGATCAGACCAGACGAAAAACAGAATCTGGTGAATAAAGGAACCAGATTCTGGTATTTAGTTTAAACACTAGTAATTAATGTAGGATATAAATAATGAAATTTTAAATCTAGCAATCGGAAATTTGAACGATTCACAAGTATGACCAAACATGCAAGCATGCAAGCTTATACGACAACAGGTTATGTTTTTAATATTTCAATGTGTCTAATGTTGTGACGTCTCCGCAGAATATTCTCCCAGAAAGGGCTCAAATATAGAGTAAAACTATTACAGAAACCTGTTTAGTACCATTTTACGTTATTTTAATTTTGTCTGGTGTATATCATGACCAGTCTGGGCCAGGATCTGCTACACCAGACTCTGGTGCCAGAACGGCACGCCAAAGCGGAACCAGCCGGGCGCCAGGCTGCAAACAGATTCTTCTTTTTCTGGCGCCCAGCTTGCGCCAGTCTGCAGTTATCTTGCTACTAGGGAAATGTTTTCCCTCAAAACAAATGAGGAGCTTACTTTCAAAAGGGCATAAATCCACTTTTCAAAATTTTTTGTTTTTTTGCGTTAATCATATCTTTAGGATAAGCCCTATCAACCTATGTACCAGTTTCCTCCAAAAAAAAATTCTATCCTATATTAAAAGTGAGTTGAACATTTTCTTTGTTACCAAAGGAGCATGCATCCAGTCTCTGGATAATGAGATAATGAAATAATGAAATAAAGAGATAATGTGAATGCAAACTTCTGGTAATTTGGGTGCGTGGCCTAGGACCAAAACAATGTAGGAACCCAGAAAAACCAATTCTTTTATAAATGCTGTAAAACGTTTTTCTCGATTTCCCAACAAAAACCATAAGTGGATATGTGCCCTTTTGAAAGTAAACTCCTCAAATGGTTTTAACTATTTCAGTCGTAGAAAAATTATCTTTTAAAGTTATAAACAGAGTTGTAGAGAATAATTTTCCCGAAAAAAAGAAATTTTCATTTATTAAAATTGAATCATTTTTCAAAAATTAGTATGGAGCGATAGTGAGAAAAAATAAAAATGCAAAAAACAAGGGTAGAATAAGTTTAAAAATGTTATAAGCTCAGAAGTTTATTCATTAACCCTTTAACGGCTAAGCCTTGATCCCGTTGCTATTTTGGATTTTTTTTGAATTAATTTTTAATTCAAGCACTTGCTTTGTAGCTATTACCAAGATTAAATTTTTTTTTAA
This sequence comes from Andricus quercusramuli, assembly GCA_932178445.1. NCBI lineage: Eukaryota > Metazoa > Arthropoda > Insecta > Hymenoptera > Cynipidae > Andricus > Andricus quercusramuli. The sequence goes on along the minus strand of CAKNXH010063587.1, from coordinate 31,165 downwards.
TATATAGAGAAAAAACCTTTTTGGTCATCTCTTGTAGGTCCGCCATTTCGAAAATTTTATTTTTATTCTACACCACTTTTTTGGGGTGTTTTTGGCCATTGGAACGAAAGTCGCTCCAGGGAGCAAATTAATTTTGAGTTCAAAAAATAAGGGTCATCCAGATCAGTCATCAGATCAGTGGCCGTAGGTCAGGGAAAGCCTGGAATTCAGTGAAAAGTCAGGGCATTTTATTTGCCAGGGAAAGTTGGGAAAAGGTCAGGGATTTTGATAAGATAAAGTTATCGAAAAACATGCAAAAGTAAGAGAATTTCTAGAAGAGGCGATTTGAATAACTGTCTAGGATAATAAATTAAAAATTGTTATTTCAAATTGTTTTATGACATTTATTGAAGATTCTTTCTTGAAAATTCCACAAGATTAAGATTCTGGATTTTTAATACCAATCTCAGTAATTCATATTCCTTGTATTTCTTTTTCAATTTCTTATTTCATTATTTGGTTGAAAATTCAAGAATGTTGTTAAAAAGTCATCCTTTTTGGTTAAAAATTCAACGTTCTTCTTTTAATTTGTTTTTTGTTGTTGAAAATTCAACTTCTTTGACGCATCATTAACTTTTCGTTAAAAATGTAAATTTTGGTGCTGATAATTCAACAAATCTTTCTTAGTTGAAACTCCAAACATTTTTCTTTAAATTCGTCTTTTTGTTAAAACATTAATCTGTTTTATTAGAAATATAATATTTTTCGGCTAAAAAATGCAACTGTTATTTATTTCAAATTTAAATTTATTTTTTGGTGAAAATTCGTGCTTTAACTTAAAAGTTTAACAACTAGGATGAACTTCTGTGTTTCTCTTTTGACTGAAAAATCTGTATTTTTTTAAATTCGTCTTTTTACTTGAAAAATTAATCATTTTATTTGAAAATGTATCTCTTGTGTTGAAAATTAATTTTTCTACAATCAGTTGATCTAATTAATCTTCTTAGAAAAAATTCAACTATTTTGTCGCAAATTGAACTATAGTTAAAAATTTAACTTTTTCTATTGTTGACATGTTAACTGTTACATGTTTTTGTGAATTCATCTTTTTGTTAAAAATTGAATTTTTGGGGTTGAAAATACAGTTGTCTCCTGAGAAATTAGTCCTTTTTTTGAAAATGCCACGGTTTTCAAATGAATTTCTATCTTTTTTGTTTGCAAGTTCATGTATTTAGTTAAAAAGTTATCTTTTTTTGGCCGAAATCTAACGGGGTTTCTTAACATTCGTCTTATGGAACAAAAATTCGTCCTTTTAAATTGAAAATTAATTTTTTTTATTGAAAATTCCACTGTCTTCTAAGAAATTCAATTATTTGTTTAAAAATGCAACTGTTTTAATAGAAGTTTAATCTTTTTCAAAAATTCAATCATTTGGTTGAAAATTCAGCAATTTGGTCTAAAATTCAAATGCTTGGTTCAAAATATAATGATTTGGTTGAAATTTAAACTATTTTGTTAGAAGAAGGTAATCCATTCTGGTAGAAAATTCAACTGTTTTGTTGAAAATTGGTCCTTTTGTATTGAAAATTCATCTTAATGGCAGATAAGTCATTTTGTTGATTGAAAGTTGTAAATTTCAATCAGAAATTGTTTTATTTCATTTATTAAATATGTAATGTATGTTAAACATGTTACAAAAATAAAAAATGCCGGAAAAGTCAGGGCATTTTGAAAATGAAGATTTTCGTCCACCCTGCTAATGTATAACTTGATTAATTCATGACTCAATTTAATATTCATAAATCTTCAACTCATTTTATTACAGGAAATGTTGGGAGATCACCGTGAACAAATGATGTTTAGATTCTTAAGGAATTTTAACAAACTTGTTGTCTTTTAATGTTTCTTGCTGCTGGCCTCCCTTTTTGAAATTACTGCTGACAAATTCTTTATTTAATTTGTTTCAGGTAAAGAATTACTCACCTCACCTTCCAAAGATTTGCCAACTTTAAGAATTAGAAGGATTGTCACACTTCAACAGCCAGAAAACAGTGGACACAAGTGCCGCTATTGCACTAAAAGTTTCGGAAAACAACATGCTCTGAAGCGTCATGAAATCTATTATTGTCTTTTGAATCCGAAAAAGGGCACCCACCCAGACATTAAAGTGTTTAGTTGCGAAATTTGCCTTGCAAATTTCTCCCAAGAGTATAATCTAGTGAAACATAAAAAGTATGATTGTGGTAAAATACACCAATGTAAAATATGTGGTCGTGTTTATTCAGGAATGAGAAATCTAGGAAGACACGTGCGTGCTGTTTGCTCTAAAACTTTGAAAAAAACATAATCTTATAGCTGCTAGTTATCGTTATCGCTTTTTGGATCGTAAACACTTGTCATCTTTCCGGATTGTCTACAAGACTTACAATAAATAAACTTGGATTAAATACATGTCTTTTTATTATTGTGCCTTAAATATGAAAACGAATAATGTTAAAGGCAAGAAGTTTGAACAGATTTTGTGTACTGCTTCCTTAAAAATCACTATTTTGTTGTAATTTTGTCTAGAATTTAAATTTTTGTAAATTCTTACTAACGATTGACTTATTCTGTTGCAGACAATGATCCATCCAACGCGCCCTATTTAAGAGTTAAGAAGATGATGAAGCTTCAAAGTCCAAAAGAAGAATTAGACGTTTGTGTTTACAAATGTTCATTTTGTGAAAAAAGCTTCGGTCAGTTGCGATATAAAAAACTTCATGAAGATCATCATTGTTTTTTGAATCCAGAGAAGATCCACCAAAAAGAGTCCAAGTTATATACTTGCCAAATCTGCAACGCCAGCTACACCCATAAGTCGAATTTCACGAAGCATATTCGACATGATTGTGGCAGATCGCATATTTGTAAAAATTGCGGCCACATATATTCAGATATTAGTAGTTTGAGAAGGCATTTTCGTAAAGGTGCTTGTATGCAAAAACCTTGTTAATTGTTGTGAATAACCTATTCCCCTGCGTTTCCCCTTTTACCCTAATCTCGAAAAACGTTCCTTTTTCCCTCCTTTCCCTTTAAAAATGCTACATTTCAGAATACAATATTTGAATTACGCGGGAAATTTTAGACCGAAAAGTAGTATCGAGTTTGAATTGTAAAATTATAACTTACATTTTGATTCAAATTTACTAAGGAGACTAATGTTCGTCTCAAATTTTATTTTTAAATCTTAGCAATACAAAATTTACAAATGTTTACTTGACCGATTTCAGACTTTACTATGAAGAGAATTGGATGAATTAGAATCCATTCAATGATTATTAATTGACCAATGGCGACCTGTTTTTGGAAAAATCAACTTTTATCGTAATTTTTTTCTGGATTGAAATGTTTATATATTAAATTTAATTTTCTTTAATTTGCCACAATTGAATTATCAACTTTAGAAAATTCAATTATCAATGTTTTCCAATTTTAACAGTTGTAAATTCATTTTTCAGTTTTCTTATATTCTTGACATTTTAACAGATTAAAATACAATTGCTTAAAATTTAAGAAAGCTAAAAGTTAATTTATTGAAAATTTAAGAAAATTGATCATATAACGGTTGAAAATTTGAGATAATTTAATTTTTAAATTCCGAAAATTAAATAAAATTGGTAATTGAATTATGAACAGTTGAAAATTGAATTTTTAACATATAAAAATTTAATTGTGTTAAATTGAAGATAACTACGAACTAAATATTCGAAAACTGAATTTTCAACTGTGAAAATTTAAGAAAATGGATAATTGAACTTTCAACTGTTGAAAATTGAAAAGAATTGAAAATTGTATTAATACGTGTTGATAGTTGAAGAAAATTGATAATTGCATTTCAACAGTTGAAAATTCTATTGTTGAAAATTAAATTAAATTTATAATGAAGTTTTCAACGGATAAAAATTCAATTGTTTTAAATTGAAGAAAGCTGGAAATAAAATTGTTGAAAATTGAAGAAAATTGAATATTCAACTGTTGAAAATTGGGGACAATTCAATTTTCAACTGCTGATAATTGAAGAAAATTCTTAATTGAATTATCATTATTTGAAAATTCTATTGCTGAAAATTGAAGAAAATTGAATATTCGAGAATTCAACTGTTGAAAATTGAGAAGAATTGAAAATTGTATTATTACCTGTTGATTATTGGGAAAATTGATAATTGAATTTTCAGAACTTGAAAATTCTATCGTTGAAAATTGAAGAAATTTGCATTTTTAATTGTTGAACATTGAAGAAAGTTGATAACTAAATTTTTCGAAGATGAAAATTCTTTTATTTTAAAATGAAGAAATAAAATGGTTGAAATTGAATATCCAACTGTTGAAAATTGGAGACAATTTAATTTTCAACTGTTGAAAATGGAAGAAAATTGATAATTGAGTTATGAATAGTGTAAAATTGACGAGAAATTGAAAATTGTATCATTGGTTTAAAATTGAAGAAAATTTATAATTGAAGTTTCAGCGAAAAAATTTTCGAAAATGGATCGCTACTGGCAGATAATATTTTTTTGTCAAATTAATAGTCATTCAATGGACTATCAGTAAGGAATTTATGAGATGTAGCAAAATTCTAACTCTGATCATCTCTTTTATCTCTTATGAAAAGATTCTTTCTTCTTCTTTCCTACATGTGAGAATTAATGTATAATCTCTTCCCTATTTTACCCCTTATTCGTAAAAAATTACCCTATTTCCCTTTTTTTCAATTCCTTTTGCACTATGATCTCTGTGAACACTATTTTCTATTTTGTGAGTGTCTATTCGTACCAAAAAAGTTCGTCTATTTGTACCGTAAGTTCAGCACAAATAGCCCCTTTTTATGATCGTTTATTTATAAAATATATAATTTATAAAACATATAATTTATAAAAAATATTATATAAGTAGCCTCTGTAACGGAGCACATTTTTAGGGCTTGACTAATTGAGAAGGGCAATTGCATTACTCAAGCACAATTATTAGAAGAAAGTGTTAAATCACCAATAAATGTAAACGAGTTATCAATATTTCTTGATGTTACAACACTGATTTGGATTTAATAATATTATAAAATATAAGGCTACAAATGAAATTAAATCTTAACCAGATGCACGAATCACATAAATATTATTTTACACCCAGAGAAAAGTTGTTTTTTACCTTCAGACATTTTTTTTTTACTTTTTTACTTCAATCCAAACTAAGAATTTATTTAATTTTAGTTAATGACGTTTTTCTTCTTGAATTAAATAAATTATTTGATACTATTGCTTTATGGTTAATTTAATCTCATTATTTTAAACGCACAAAATTATTTCTTTGAATAAAGAAAAATGTTTTTAAGAAGGTACAAGTCAAAAATACTTATTAGCTTTTATGAAGGCTTCAAGAACAATTTTTTTAAAATTATTATTTTTATCTTGTTATTTTCAAAAGCAGTTATATGCAGATACAATTCATACCACTTAATCGATTTTTAGGAATAAGACGCTAAAAATATATACCTATTTTAAACTACCCTTATCTTTACCAAAATAAATTTTTGATTGCAATAACAAAAAATTTTATTCGTAATAAATGCTTCAGTTAGAATAAATAAAAGCGTCGTATAATTTAATTGTTTTTTTTAGTCAAATAATATAATCATTAACACAAATTTTTCTTTAATTTCCATGAATATTTGGTTGAACGTTAACAAATATTTTTTCCTTTAAAAAAAGTTTTTTGTATGAAAAACTTATTTCGTTATTTCAAATTAAAAAAAGGTAACCAAGAAATTTCTTTACATTAAAGAAACTTGTTTGACCGCATAGCAATATACAAATTTCTTCTGTTCAAAAAACTTTTGTTTGAATCGAAGAAACTTTTTTCTGAGTGTATAAATATACTGCATTGTACCTTTAGCACTTACTCTTGTAGCGTATAAATCGCATTATGTAGTACAAATATATAGATAGAAATTATTTCTGGTTTTATTTCCTCAGAAAATTGTTCAGTATCTCTCAAATATGAATAATCCTTACTGAAAATTGGAATAACAAACTTATCTATAAACTAATGAATGTATTTTTTTCAGTCAAAGAAATTTTATGTCTAACACTTCAGTAGTTAAAAAAAAGTATTGTTTTTTTAACAGAAATTTCAACCTCTTTCAAAGAGGGAAATGTTGGAATACGTGTGCTTGTAAAAAATGTGTATTGTACAAGGAATAAACTGTTGTTGAATTAACATCGAATTTTTTCTTATTCCTTAGCCATTAATACTTTAATATTTTTCACTGATATTTTTCATTTATTTTGTTGCAGATAGAACATCACTTTTAAGAGTGAAAGAAATTGCAAAAACCCAAGCAGCAAGGACAGAAGAGTCAGATTCTAATAGATGTCTTTATTGCCTGAAGAATTTTATCGTAGGGCGTTATAAACAGTTGCATCAGGATTATTATTGCTTTTTGAATCCACATAAAGCCAAACCCAAATAATTAAAATCCTTCACTTTAGAAAGACTCGAAATAAATGAAAAATATTTCTGTTTTATTTTGTGCTAAACCTAATTTTTTAAATTTATTTATTATGTTACTGCAGATAAATTCAAGGTAATATCTTCTATTTCCGGGTAAAAATCAAGCAATTAGAAATCAGTTTTTTAACTGAAAGCTTAGAAATTTTTGAATTTAAAACACTTATTTCCTTGATTGCAAGTGGAAAGTATCTGATAAATTAAAAAATTGTATCTCTGAAAAAATAGTTTTTATATGATTTTGAGAATCAAAATAATATTACTGGTGATGTAATTTCAATTAAAAAACATGATTTTCAATAAAAAATCTGAAAACTGACAAAAAATATATATTTTAACAATGTTTTTCGCGATGGTATTTTGTCTTTCTATCGCTTCTGATTAATTTTCGAACAATGGTTGAATTTGAATGCAGGATGGCTTATTTTTTTGGGCAAACAATTCTCTACAAACTCCGCTGTTTCCAATTTTGAAAGTACATTTTTCTGTAACTTAAATCGTTAAAACAATTCTTTGAACAAATAATTATATTTAATAATTATTTACATACTTTTGTATTTTGAAAGAGAATTAAAGGAAATATTTTCCCCGAAAAAAGCGTCACGATTCTTTAAAAGTCAACCATTTTTAAGACATTGGTATAAAGCGATAAAATGAAGAAAAAAAACAGTTACAAAAACTATTGTTACAATTTTTTTCCCGTAAGTTTTGAACTTTAAAAAAAAATTTTAATTCCTGAAACATGAATGCTAATATTATTTTTGTTTTTAAAATCAAAGAAAACTTCTATTCTCAGAGACATAATTTTTGGCAAAACTACCTTTAAAGCTCTATAGAACAAAATTTAAAAAAAAAATCAGTGTAATCCCAAAAATGCGGTTGATTTAGTATTAGTATTCTAACATAAGTATTAAATCGAGAGTATTATAGAACGAGAAGCCTTACAACAATTTCATCCGTACAAGCGGATATGGATTCTTGACAAGAATTTCTTTTATAGGAATAAACATTTTGAAAAATAATTGACTTATTTTTAAAAGTACATGAAAAACCGAATAACAAAAAATACATGAAAACTTTGCCCATAAAAATGAAATTTTTGCTCAGGTGTTTTTCTGAATTAAAATATAAGTTTAATGTCAAAACTGTAAGTAAAACACGACCATTCTAAAATATAAATTTAAATAGGATTGCAATCAAAAACTATTTCAATTTAAAAAAAATTTCATTCGTTTTGGATATCAAATAGAGTACTTCAAACTAATATTTCCTCAACAGGAAAACCAAAATTGGACCTTTTTCTCCACATTATATCAAATCATTATTTTGTAACAAATAAACTTCTTATAAATGAAATTCTGTGTTTTATTTTATTTTTTTCAAATATATTCAAGCAAACCAGGTAAAGAATTCTGATTAGATTTTTAGATAATAATATTTTGACTTTGCTGAACTATATTAACTCTGGAATGTTTTCCGTATCATTTATCTTTTTCTAGATAAGCTCTGATGATTTTATTATGCATTTTCTTACAGGAAAAGGAACACCAATTTGCAAAGATGTACCGTTTTTGAAAGTTAGAGATATTGAAAGGCTTCAGTCGAAAGAAAAAGAAGATTCAGGAACTAGTGCAGAGCATTACATAATCTTGATGAATGGGGCAAAAATACCTTTAGTTACTGCTGATGATTCCACAAGACCTGATACTGCTTCACCATCAGTATCCGCACAATTATCTGCTCATTTGCCATTATTTGTTGCTGCTGGTTCTTCATCTTTGAGCTCCATTCCTGCACGTGCAGATGAACCATCATTCGACAGGGTATGTTTTTAACATTTCAGAACAATCCTTCGCGGATCTCGTAAACGGAACGGTTCTATGTAACAATGCAAATAAATGTAAAAAAAAGAGGGAAGTATGCCCTAGCAGCGTCAATGAACGGATTTGAAATATTTTCGAGTATTTTGAAAGGTTGCAACGAATTTTCAATAGATTTCAATTATTTGAAGGTATTTTAAAGGATTTAATGGTAATTTTAAAACATCCAAAGAATTTTTAAGAGCTTTAAAAAGTTTCAAAGGATTTTAAAAAATCTGTATGATTTGAAATAGCGTAGACTATTTGTAATAGATTTTAACAATGTAAAAAGTTTCCTATGGATTTTTAAAAAAGATTTTAGAGTATTTTTAAAAATTCCGAGTAATTTTTAAGAGATTCGAAAATTTGCCAGGGATTCCAAAAGATTTAAAGGAATTTGCAATTGATTTCAGTAGTATAATGGGATTTCAAAGGATTTGAAATATTTTGAGGCGTCTGGTGATTCTAAGGCATTTGCAAGAGCCTTATAAAGATTCAAGGTATCTAAAAAGATTTCAAACTATTTGAAAATTTTAGGGAGTTATAAAAGATTCCAAGGCATTTCAAAACGACAAAAAATTTTTGAAGGGGTTTCCAAGGATTTAAAGGGATTTAAAACAAAATCATGGGGTTTTAAAAAATTTTGTGGAATTTCTGATGACATGGAATTATTTGATAGGTCCTATATAATGACGATATAATGATTTCAAGAGAGTTAGAAGCTCTCAAGGTATTTTAATAGATTTTCCAGGACTTCAGAAAATATTAGATTTCATAGAATCACGGGATTTCAGGGTTTCAAAGATTTGAAGAGTTTTTCAAATAATTTCTTCAATTCATTTGAAATTTACCCTGAATTCTTATTAATTCATTCTGAAGCCTTTTAAATTCTTTTTAATTATTTGGAATTCTGTTGAATTTTTTTAGTTTACTTGAATTCTTCTAAATTCTTCTAAATTCACTCATTTCTGCTCAGTTCAATGGATTTTTTATAATTTCTGTTTAATTTTTCCTGAAGTCTTTTTAACTCACCTTCAATTCTGAGGCATTTAATTAAATTATTTTTAATTGCTTCACATTTTTCTTAAATCATTTCAAACTTACTGAATTAACTTGAGCATTTTTTCAATCCACCATGAATTTTCAGGAATTTCATTGAATACTTCTCATTTTTCTTAAATATTTCTAAGTATACTCCAATGTTACTGATACCAATGGCATTTTTTAAATATTTACCAATTCATAAAAATTTGGTTGTTTTGAACTTGGTTTTCAAGTTTTATGAATTGATTCTGAATTAGTTACATTTCACCTGGAATCCTTATTAATTTCATAAAATTTTTTTTAATTCTGGGAAATTTGAAAGAACCTTGATCACTCTATTGCACATTAGTGTAATAGAAATGAAATAATAATAATAATTATAATATATATTTATATTTATATATATATATATATATATATATATATATTATAATATAGTATATATTCCAATAATTACATTTGTAAAATATTCGATATTAAAAAGGTTACAAGATTCGAATTTTGGTCTTCAAATATTAATGGCCAGGGAAAATGAAAAATAAGTCAGGTAATTTCGAAAGTGAAATTCTGCTGCCACCCGTTATCTGCAATAGAAAATATTTTCTAAATTTTTTTAAAACAAATATTTTATTATCATTCAATTTATATTTAATTATTTCAGGAAAAGGCTATTGAGGGCTTGTTTCCTCCTTCATGGGTAAATGACATTAATGCTCTATTGAGTACAGTTGAAAAACCTGAAGACACTATAAGAAATGACATCATCAGAAAAATTGTGAGACGCATGGAAGATACTGCTTTATCACATGATGATCTTCCGGATATAGCAGATCAAACGCTCCGCAGATTACCTCTTCTGAAACAAAAAAGCGTTAATGGAACTGTAAGTATTGATGAAAAATTGAAATTAATAATATTTAATAAATCTAATGAAATTTTTATGATACAAAGTTTGAATGGTACTTTTAAGACAACATTTATTTTTCTACATATTTCTTTGTGATGTTATTATTGTTGTTATTATTATTAGTATTGTTGTTTTGTAAGGCTGGTTCATTCAAGTCCTGTTGCATTGCGGAAAAAACATATTGTACTATGCCTTTTTTTATTTTAAAACCCCGGTGAAACAGAGGTCAATACACGGGTCACCCTCGCTGCTAAAGTAGCAATCAAGTCCTTCCGCATGAGTACATATACCGTCTGATGACTCCACTTCCCTTGGTATGGGCCTGTGAAAATTTTTCTCTTACTAAGATGGGCTTGGAATCACTCTATAAATTTAATGTAAAACTTTATTCCAGGCAGACGCCAAGTCTACTGAATTGTCTTTTTCTTTTTTGTTACAAAGTGAGGCGAAAAATTAAATTCAAAATATTCGTTCTGTTGTAATTATTTCTATTTATTTATGTCCAATATTCTTAACTTTTTTGCAATAACACAAATATTATTTTAGAATAACTTGTGAAATATTCGCGCGCATCTGTATGTTTAAATTTAAACATATAGAGGAGTATAATTATTCTCCAAATTTCATTTATCCATTTATCATAATATCCACTCGCACTAATATTTTTTGAACCTAATTTCTCTGTTCCTGAATTACCATCTGTCATAATATGCACGTCACATACTTTCCATTCTTCATAACGAAAATTCAAATTGCAAAAATTATACGTAATTTATCTGGATTTCAGTTTGTGCAATTTAACTTTTGCGTCTTTCACTAGGGTGGGCAGAAAATACAAAATGTTTGAAAATTGGAAATGGCTAGTGCTGAAAGGTTTCTACGTATTCTGACAAATTTAAAACTATAATTACTTTTTGAAAAAAATGGCCCTACGATGTCGCAATTAGGTAAAAAAATTTAATGTTGAAGATTTAACAAAAATTTCCCTATGGGTACGAAAATTATAGTAATTTTTTATTTTAAAGTTCTTTGTATTAGATGCTAATAATTATTCAAGTTTCAAAAAACATAACTTTCGTTCAAGTTAGATTTTCTGTTAAATAAGCAAAAATTTCATTTATTTAAGATAGTTTTGTTTCCATTAAATAAAATCAAAATGTTAGTATTATGTGTGGCATGCCTTTAGTTCGTACTGGAGATGCAAGCTATAAATTTCTTAGACTCAAAATTTTTTTTTTTTAATAATTCGCAGCAGTTAAAAACCCGTAAACCATTAAATTTACAAATTTTGCACAAGTGTAACGTAAATGAAAGTTTTTTTTGACACCTATGGAAATAATGCCTTACTAGTCTATTGTAACTAAAAACACTAAAAACATGTCACAAATGAAAACAAAATATTAGCTGTATCTCGATTGCAATATTACAATTTGTTCAAAAAATACATTTTTTCAAATACATTAATTATAACTTAACAATTGATGTGCTAAATATCCGATCTATGGAAAAATAGTTTTTCTCTGATTTGAAGAATAAAAATAATATTACTTCTGATGCCATTTCAAATAAAAACATTTTTTTTTAAAGAACAACACTTTAAAACTCACAAAAAACAATTATTTTGACAATCCTTTTTGCAATTGAATTTTTTTCTATCTCTTCTTACCTATTTTTGAAAATGGGTTCAATTGTAATAAATGATGATTTTCGGGGAAATAATTGTCTACGGCTACTGTTTCAAATTTTGCAACTGAATGTTTCTTTGGCTGAAATCGTTACCAATTTAAAAAAAAATCTTCAAGCAAATAGCTATATTTTAGGATTCCTAATTTTTTCAATTTTTATTAGTATTTAACATATAAAATATTTAGTACATTTAGTATATAAAATAATTATCATCGTTTTGGAACCCATGAGCACCTTTTTTGAAATTCTCAAAATAAAAAATTGTTGTCACCATTATGGTACTTGATGAATTGAGAAAATAGAAATTAGTTTAAATGAACATTGGTGCAAATGGAAATTATAACAAATGGTAATTCGGAAAAATGAGGACAAATATTAAATCCAGAAAATTAGTCGGTAAAATAAAAATGTCATCAAATGGTAATTCTAAAATATAAAAATTGTGGCACATTGTAATTAGGTAAAATAAAAATTAGGAGGAGTAGTAATTCGGAAATATAAAAGAAACTAACTAGTATTACGGAATTTTCCGTAACTATAGCCCTGATCGAACTCAAAAAGTAGAAAACGATAGACCAATAAAATTAATTCAATTTTTAAAAATGACAATTGAAAATGTTTAAAGCGTGAAAAATATGAGGAAAGAGCTTGGACGCTTTGATTTGAAATTTTACAGTTTCAAAGATCCAGCCTTCATTATTTCCGATTTTAATTCTTAAAAAAATAAATATTTTCATTCGTTCCTGGTTGAGAGTGTTTGAATGTCGAAGATTTTTAAAATGAAATTCAATTTTATTCATTTTTAAAAGTTTTCTATCTGAACTCTGTATTTTAATATTGCAGGAGGCGCTAATCAGTCAGATGAAGAAGTGTTTAAAAAATCATGAACAATACATTAATCGGCAGAGGAGAAAAACCAACAGAGCCAATATTAAAATATCTCACAAAGCGTTGATGGCAGCCATGAATCAAGAAATGGAAAAATTGACACCGTCAGTCCACGTACTTAATACCCTTCTCGTCAATTGTCGAAGAAAAAGACAAGAAGATGCTAGAAGATCTACATCTGCCGTTAAACATTTACGAGACTATCCAGCTTTAAGAATCAATGAACTGGTAAATGAAATACATCCTTTATCACATTTTTCGAAACATTTCGTGCGAATTTCGATTTCTTGTGTTGGAAATTCGTTCTTTTTAGTCGAGAATTAATTTCTTTCTGAAAATGTAACTACTCCCGTGTTGGTTGAAAATTTTTGGTTGAGAATACATTTTTTTAGGTTGAGGATTAATTATTTCAGTTAAAAATTCAGTTATTTGATTGTTAGTTACATTTTTTGTTGAAATTTCATATTTTTGGATTGAAAATTCAACTGTCTTGTAGAAAATTCGCATTTTGGTTTGAAAATTAAACGATTTTGTAGAAAATTAAACTATTTGGTTAAAAATTAACGTTTTTGTTGAAAATTCATATTTTTTTCATTGAAAATTCAACTATTTTAGTAGAGCGCCTGAGTATTTGTTTAAAAATTAAAACTAATCGATCATTTAACGATTTCGTGGAAAAATAACTTTTTATTGAAAAATCATGTTTTTGTTGAAAATTCAACGGTTCTGTAGATAATGCTTTAATATTCAACAATTTGGTTGAAAATTCATGCATTTTGTTTAAAATTTGTTTTCTTGATTGTCAGAATATAATTTTTTATCTGAAAACTTAAGTGTTCCATTTTTTGTTGAAAATGTATTCTTTAAAGGATTAAAATTCCACTATTGGGTAGAAAATTCATGTATATTGTTCAAAAATCAACTTTTTGAGTAAAAATTAAATCTAGTTTGCTGAAAATTCATCTCTTTGTTTGAGGAATCAACTATTTTTTAAAAAATTGGTCTTTTTTGGTCGATTTCAATTGACTGAAAATTGATTTTTTTTTTTATTGGAAATTAATTTCTTAAACTGAAAATCAAACGATTCGATTTTTGTTAAAAAACTTATCTTTTTCAGTTGAAAATTCAAGTATTTGGTTGAAAATTAATCTTTCTTGATTCAGAATTAACATTTTTCTGTTAAAAATTCATCATTTCGGGTATAAAAGATAACTGTTTTCTAAAACATTCGACCTTTTAGCTTGAAAACTGGACTTTGTTGTTGAAAATTCGTCTTTTTGGGTGGAAAATTTTTTGTTGAAAATTCATCTATATACTCGAGGATTCAACTATTCTGTTAAAAATTGGTGTTTTTTGTTGTTAAGCTCTACTGGTTGAATTTTTTTTCTTGAAAAGTCATTTTTAAACATAAAATTCAACTGTTGCATTTTTGAGTTAAAAATCTTCTTGGTTGTAAATCAACTTTCTTGTTGAAAATTCAACTGTCTGGTAAAAATTCGACTTTTTGGCTTGAAAATTTTACTTTTTGTTTAAAAGTTCAACAATTTGGTTGTTAATGCAGCGTTTACGTTAAAAAATAATTTTGTTGTTGTTGAAAATTCGTCTTTTTGGGTTAAAAATTGACCTCTTTTGGTGGAAAATATTTTTTCATTGAAAATTAAACCATTTGCTTAAAAATGAAATATATTTCGACTTGAAATCTAGGGAATTGAAAGGGTTTCATATTAAATTGATTATCTTATTTACATTAATTTTATTTAAAAGAATTTATTTTCCCATTCTTCTGTTTTCGTGAAAAATAGTTCTTTGCATACGGCTTGTCACATATTGAAAAATAAATTTGAAACACGTTCGAAAAATGAAACTAGTGATAGTGATTCTTAAGATCATATATTTATTTCTGGAAAATAAGGTAGACTTTACCTCAATTTGACTAATTTTTGGAATCGAACATTTCACGCTCAGTTTTATAAAATAGTATGTGGGACGCACACAATATACTATTATCAGTTTTTCCGGAATTTCATAAGACATATGTACACAAAAAATAAACTGCATTTTTTCAGCTACTGTGGGAATTTGAAGCAATAATTGGCCTGAAAGTTACAGAACTTCGAAATCGATGGATTAACGCCTTACCATCATTGATGCGTTTCTATTCGCCAAAGGATAGTACTTGGACGAATATGACATATAATCAGCAGACAGTAGCAGTTTTAGTTTCAACTGCCAGTCACTTCAAAGCTAGATTTGGACAGGAAAATAGATCCCGGAACATCATAGAAATATTTGAGGTAATTTAAGTATTAGGTACGAATAATAATCTTCGAATTCATTAATTCAATTGTCCCACATTGAAGCTGCTATATTTTTAGGATAAAAAGGGTAAAAAATTTAGGGTACGATTTAGAAATGGGCTTTGAAAATTAATTTTTTGTATTTGAAGATGTTCTATAATATTAAACATTTCAAACACAACTTAAAACCCGATTTCGTATTGAAAGGCTTGAAATTGTGCAATTTCAAATATTGATAAATTATTATTATTTATTAATATATTATATTATTCAATGATATATTATTATAATATATAATATTATTTAATAATATATTATAATATATTATTAAATAATAATATAAATTTATCAATATTTCAAATTGCACAATTTCAAGCCTTTCAATACGAAATCGGTTTTTAAGTTGTGTTTGAAATGTTTAATATTATAGAACATCTTCAAATACAAAAATTTAATTTTCAAATCCCATTTCTAAATCCTAAAATTGAAAAATATTCGATTGGTAAATTACAAGAATGATTAATAATTCTAAATGATTGTTTACTAATTTAAAAATTTGAAATTAGAAAAATAAAAATTGTGTTTTAAATTTCTAGATAAAAATTAAGCTATCTGAAACTTATGTCTTAGTAATTGAATATTTCTTCAATTTTGAATGATCACAGTTTCAGTGTTTTTAATTTTCATGTTGCACACTGGATTTTCAATTTTCCCTCTCATGCTTTTTAATTTAGTAATTAAAAATTGAAATATTTGAATCTCGAAAAGTATAATTAACATTTTGAGATATGTCAATTTTTAAACAAATTGAATTTACTTTAAATAATTGAAATTCTCAAGTGATTGAGTCTAAAATTTCTTCAATGTCACAATTATTTATGATTTTTTTTCAGTTTTAAATAAAGTTTGAATTCGTTCAATTTTCAACGTTCCGTAGAAAACTTTGGTTTTCAATGTTTCCCATTCAAAATTGCTTTGTATTTTGCACGTTTTTGCAGAGAAATTATATTTCAAAGGTTTATAATTGTCAAGTTTTTCATTTTTAACGGTAAAAATTACGGTGAATTTATTCTCTAATAATTTTTTTCAGATAAGAAAAAATTTTAATTCAAGAATTTTGGAACCTTTCAATTGGAAACGTTCAGTTTTGAAAATTATTTCAATTCAAAAGTTTTTAATTTTATAATTTTGAACGCTTTTAATTATGAATAATAAAATTTCAATTCCTATGCGTTTTAACTGATCCAACTTTTAATATTCAAATCTGAAAATATTTAAGTTTTAACATTTTGAAATTGTCCTGTTCTCGAAATTTTAATCTGAAATTATTCAATTAATAAATGTTACAAATTAGTGTCCTTTTCATATTTGAATTCTAAATTATTGTTACCAAACTTTATTAAACCTAATACTAAAAATTTGTGTGATAATGGAGTTTTTAATTGTTTATATTTTTAATGTTGGGATAAAATTGACTAAACATTCGAGCGAAGTTCTGTCTAATGATTTTTATAACAAAAATTATATTTTCAGGAAGGATCATCGTTATCTTCAACATTGCCAGAAGCTGACGATCCTCCTCGTCTGATTGCTATTGGACCAAACAGTTCGCCAAGTTTAACCGTTTCTATATACATAGGAGGAAGCTCTGTTTTTTGTGGAAATTCAATTGAAGGCTTACTGTATTTACAAGCATTATACACCGTTTTCAACATTCCTTATGCTACTGAAGCTAAAGTCGCTTTCGTTTTTATCGGGGCTGTTTTACTTCAAAAAAAATTCGAGAAGTCTTACAAAAAATTTCAATCCGTCATCAGTGCCCTCGAGGAGTTAGATTTATTTTAATATGCGCACTTTTCTTTATGTTTCCAAACTAAATATGGATTCATAGATTTCAAACCTGAAAGTAATGTTAAAAATATATGAACTTGTAATTAGTAACTCATTTATTTATATTTTGTCTATTATTTATTTTTAAAAATCTTACGTTTTTGTTCACTTTGTTAAAATCGCTGTAAAAAATTGTATTTTGTGTCAAATAAATATTAAATCCATACAAGGGTCTTCCTTATGTATTTTAAAATCCTTTGTTCTCCCAACATTCTTTGTTTATAGTTATTTTTATTGTTAATCCTTTTACGATATATATTTTTTACAGATGAATAATATTATAATTAAGGACATACTCGTAGAAATAAATTGTTAAAAGAGGAAAGATTTGGGATGTTTTATAACAGTTCTACCATATAATGAATATTATATAATGTTCTCGAAATATTCTTGGATTTCGAAAGTTCTAGAATCATAAAAATTATGCTAGAACTCACTCATTATTAAGTAAAACGTATTAATAATTGCCTTACATTAAGAGGATGTACTGTTTTTTTTCATAGTGTTATTTGTTGGATAAAGTTTGATTTCTATATTAATTGATTGATTTATATAATTAATAATATCTAAATTCTATTTTAAAACCTCTAATTACCTTCACCTTTTAGATTACTTTCTCTTTATGAATAAAAACTATCTTAAACAAAAATTAAAAGTTTTTCTCGGAAAGAAATTATTTTATTTTAATTGTAATCAATATTAAATTAGATATTATTTATACTAATTTGATATTAACTTTTTTTCTGTTACAGGCATGGGAATGCTATCATACACAGAATCGCCATTTTTAAAAGTTAAACACATTGATACACTTCAATTGTCAGCCATAGAAGAATCAGCAGAGACAGACGAATTTAAAAGAACGCTATGTCACTACTGTCAAAAGAATTTCTTAAGTCTTAATCACCGAATTCGTCATGAAAATTATTATTGCTTCTCTAATCCCAATAATTCCGCGCCCAAACAATACGAACCTCATACCTGCAAAACTTGCGGGAAAATTTATTCGCAAAAAAGGAGCTTAAACTATCATATAAAACATGATTGCAATAGAAAGCACAAGTGCGGAAAGTGTCATCGCATATTTTCAGAGACGAGTGGTCTGAAAAGACATTTACGAAAAAAGTCTTGTTTTAGACTCATCAGTAAACAGTAGTCTGATAAGATTTTTTTCCAGAAAGTATCAGAATACTCCGTTGGGGTACCTGATGAATTCCGTTTTTTAGGTCATCTAATGATCTTATCTTCTTTCTATGTAAAAAAAAATATTCAGAGGTCGCTATGGAGGTTTTTGTGCCGAAAATTCGACTTTTTAAAGCTTCAATATTTTCATTTCTACAATCTTCACTACAGTAGACCCTCACAAAGCGCCTTCTCTCGCCAAGCGCCTCTCTCTTCTATCACTTCTAAATTCGGTAAGTGCCTTGGACGTGGCATTAGATGCGCGTACGCGAGACGATATTCAAATAATCTGCCAATGCATCTCAGAGATATTTCCCGCCGAGCCGCAGGGGCGTGGTTTGAGGAAGCGGGCGCTTGGTGAGCACCTCGGTCCCGAGGACCGGGCGCTTTGTGAGAGTCGACAGCATCGCATCTTGTACAATAAAGTAATAATTTTTTTCGTTATGGAACCGAATTTTTAAGGGCGGTGTTAACACCCTCAAAGTTACGACTTTATGATGAAGTTGTAACTCAAAAGTCAAATTCATCCCCTTTACATTGGTTAAAATTATGAATCTTTCAGGAAATATTATTTAATTTACTGAGAAAATGTTTTACTATTGAATCAAATCTAAGGAATACTTGTCCTACAATTAAAAAATTATTTTTTTTTTAATTAAAAAATCGATACATTCTTGTAAAAGGAATGGATACCTAATTTTCTTGGATCTTGGATACCTAATTTTTTATATTAAATTCAAAAAATAAACATTTTGACCTCGTAACTAAATTTTGTTTACATTATTCAGCTTTCAATTAATAATTTTCTCACAATTTCGAAAAAGAAGCTTTCTTGAGGATTTTGAAAGTTTTCATGGGTATACAAAAGTTGTCTCAAGATTCCTGAGAAAATTGCGAATGATTTTTATGTTGAAAAATCAATTTCAAGAGATTATTTAAAAAGATTTTCAAACATTTCCGAAAAATTCCAAAATGGTCATAAAAGAATCTGGAAGGTTTTAAAAAATATGTTCAAATTTCTTCCGAATTTCTACAAGTCTTAAATATATTTAAAGCTAACTCGAATTTTTCTTAAAAAATTTTTAATTTTCGTAAAATAAAAATGTTTTCTGAGAAATTTTACGGGTATTTTTTCGACACATTTGAAATCTTCAAAAATCTTTTTGAATTTTCTCAAGAATTCTAGGAAAAATATGTAATCTTAAAGTCAAACAAACTTAAAAAATTAATAGTTTTCATTTTTTTTTGTACTAAAAATGATTTTTCCTCAAAAATTATAAGTTGGTTGAATTTTGTTTTCTTTCCTGACTGAAAAATCTTGGTTGATAATTTAACTGTTCAACTGTTTTGTTGAAAATTTGTCTTTTTTAGTTGAATTCAACTGTTTTTGACTAAAAATTAAAATTTTTTTGGTTGAAATATCAACTATTACATTTTTCATTGGGAATTTATATTTTTTTCTTAAAAATTCAGCTGTTTGTTTGGAAATTAACTTTTTTCTTCAAGTATTGATTTAGCATTTTTGAAATCTTAAAAAATCGTTATGAATGTTGTACAAAAATCGTAAGAAAAGTATATTTATATAACCTTGATAAGGTCTCACAGTTTTTAGTATAATTTGATTTTTTCTTTAATTTGTCCAAAAACTTAGTTCTTAATTTCTTGAGGATAAAGAATGTTTTGTATTTTACAAGATGGGATAGTTGAGATTATAGAAAGTAAAAATTCAAAAAAAAATTCGAAATTTCTGCATAAAAACCTCCATAGCGACCTCTAAATATATATTTTCTAAATTTGGCCAACATGGGGGATCATTTTCTCACCAAAAGAAAGAAATTTTCTATTCAAGGTTTCAGAAAATCTGAAAAAAAGAATTTCCTAAGACCCTAATAGCCCGTAGTGAATAATCTGACATCAATCAGATTTTGTTGATCTCATATTGCAGAACTATATATTTTCAGTGTATTTCGTCACCGGTGATTGGGAAAAATATATTTCATTTTTGATTTTAGGCATCAAATATGAAGAAATATTTTTTCCAACCATTCATTTTGCAAAAGTTATTTACGTATGTTCTAAATGCAAATTTATTTTTTGAAATAAAATGATAAAAGTCATTATCTTCTTTGATATGTTATATTATAATAATTTAATTGACAATAGATATATAATAAAAAAATGAAGCTAAAGGTATTTCAAATATTTATTTGATCCTGCTGAAGAGTTCCTTTTTATGCTGTACTTTCCTTCTGCCTTTGAACTTTTCTTATTGATTGGATTTATTTTGGATCTATTACTAATCAGTGTTTTATTTTGTTACAGGTTACAGTACAAGATCTCAGCAATATTTAATGCCAATTTTGAAAATTCAAAAGACTGAATCACTTCAGTTGCCTGCGACAGAAGAATCGGGAGTTAAATATAAATGCCGTTACTGCAGACGAAATTTCGGACAACGCCGTTCTCAAATTCGCCATGAAATCCATCATTGTCTCTGGAATCCACAAAAGACTAAAAACAACGAATTCAAAACACATGTTTGCGAAAATTGCGGTTCTAGTTACACCCATAGACGTACACTTTTAAATCATAAGCGGAACGATTGTGGGAGAAATCATCAATGTAAAAGATGTAATCGCATGTATTCTGAACTCAACAACTTGAAAAGACATTTACGAAAAGGGTGTTAATCATAGGATGATTTCAAATTATCAAGGCTGCCACACATACACTTAAGTCACTTTCAGTCACTTTTTTTAAAACAATTGTTTACATTTTCAAAGATTTTTGCACTAACAATTTCGAGCTACTTTTCATCATCACTGAACTAAACAAAGTTTGTTCACATTTTTTTATTAACTGAGCTGTTAATAACAACAGAGAAAAATGTTTTAGAGATTTTTTAATCCTATTTTTTTTACTTCAGGGAAAAAATGAAAAATGTTCATTTTTTTATTAATTTTATGAAAATTTAAATTTATTTATCGTTTTCAAACCTGTTTTTCGCAAGATATTTAAAAAAAACTCATAAATACGCTTTGATATGTGCTAAAGAGCATCACAGATTTTGACGTTGCTATTATTTTGTGTTTTTGAGAAAAATGTCTTTGGCCGCGGATCAAAAACTTTGAAGACGTTTTTCTCAAAAGTGGAAAATAATAGCATCGCCAAATTTTGTGATTCACTCAAAAACATATCCAAGCGTATTTCTGATTTTTTGTAGAAAAACATTTCACGAAGAATAGTTTTTAAAATGTCAAATATTTTTTGTTTTTAATAAACATATAAAAAAATCTACCCGCAAGTATGAGCGCGCGTGGGGCTTCGTGGGCTTCGCGCTCGATAATACCTTGCACTACGCGATCGGTCATTGTAATTCCCCCACATTTTTGCATAGGAGTTTTAGAATTGAAAGTTAAACCAGCAACAACTGAAATTTACCGATTGTGAATTCTCTTTTGTTAAAGCTCCTTCGGCTTCAACGAGCAAATTCTTATCACGTATCTCGTGAAAAAAGGTCAAAAGCCAATTTTAAGATCTAATTTTAAAACAATTTCATTATTAAGCATTTCATCTTGTTTCTTTTTTTTCCAAAAATTTAATTTGTTTTTTTGTAATATCATTTTCCGGTCATTAGGATGAGAATGTGATTAACATTTTTTTTCTGAAAAATTGCAATAAATTACAATTGAGAATTGTCTAAAACATTTTTGTATATTATTACTAGCAACTTAGTTGTGATAAAAAGAAAGAAAGTAACCAAAAGTTTCTAATGCAAATATAAAAAATGTAAACAATTTCGAACTGAAAATTGGCATAGTTATTTAGTACCACAAACACTATTAATACCCCAAAGTAGAACCCGCGAAATACTTTTGGTTTGGAGTCAATTCATTTAGGATAAAAATTTAATCATTTGATTGAAAATTCAACTATTTTTTTGAAAAGTCATATTTTTGGTCGCAAATTAGATTTTTTTCTGGAAGATCCGTCTTTTAAGATAAAAAATGTATCTTTTTTAGCAGTTTAATCATTTCAGTTAAATCATTTTTGTTTGAGAGTTCGACCATTTGATTGAAAATTCAACTATTTGGTTAAAAAATCATATTTTCTCTTAAAAACATCTGTTTTGCTTGAAATTGCATATACTTTGTTCTAAATGCAACTTTTTAGTTTATTTTTTTAAATTCAACTATTTAGTTAATCATTCATCTTTCTTGGTTGCAAATAAACTATTTTGTTGAAAATTTATATTTTCGAACTCAAAAGTCAAATTTTTTATAGAATATCAGGCTTTTTAGCTTGAAAACTCAACTGTTTTGTTAAAAATTAATTTCTTCTTTTCAGTTGAAAATGTCTTTTTTTTTGGTAAAAATTTCATCTCTTGTTAAAAACGCAACGGTTTTTGAAACTTTTTTGAAACTGTTTTGTTTACTTTTTTTAGCCACTATTTAGCTTGAATTAGTCAATTTTTCCATTTTTTTCAAGCACATTAGTCTGTGGTAGCCCTATAGATTATTCTAGTGGTCGTTTACGATTTCTTCTTAAAGACTCGTGTGTTTAGTGTATTTAACCAATTATTAATAAATAACTGTAATATTTAAATATTATAACTATCCAGAAATAAGATTAGTGAAATAAATGTATTGTGTGAATTATTGACAGTTCGTGTTTCATTATCATTGAATTGTCAAGTCAAAATATTTTTAATATTGTCATGTAAAATACACTTGTAATGTAATGATACACTTTGTATCATTAAAAATTTAGTTTTTTTTTTAATCTGCGAGATGAATGCAAATAATAATTCACCCCTTACTTGTTAATATTATTGTTTTTTTATAAATAGATTTATTTAAAATGTAATACACATATTCGGAATCTATTACTAATCAGTTTATTTATTTATTTTTTTACAGATAATAGCACCTCACTCTACCAGAAAATGCCGCTTCTTCAAGTAAAAAATGTTTTAAGCCTTCAATCACCAGGTACATCGGAAATAAGTGTATACAAATGTAGTTATTGTCCGAAAATTTTCTCACTATCTGGACATCGAATTCGTCATGAAATTCGTAATTGTATATTTAATCCACTGTGGACAGGCCAAAAAGAAATCAAGTCTAATGTTTGCGATACTTGCGGTGTTAGTTATAAACATAAACGTACCCTATTGGATCATAGAAGAAATAATTGTGGCCGATCTCACCAGTGTTCGTATTGTGGTCATATATATTCAGAATTAAACAATTTGAAAAAACATTTACGATCAGGGTCATGTGCAGCAAGGGAAAAAAGTCTTACTTTGTAATAATTTGAATGTCTTAAAATGGTATTTAAACAAAATGTTTATTTTTCATAGGCTACTATCACGTTTTACAATACATCCGAAAAGTGGCACAATTGAGGAACCAACCCGGAAACCCCTTTATTCAAATCATCAAATTTGTTTGTATTTGTTTACTTCACCTGGCCGTTATTTAGCTAATTTTTGTAAATTTTTCATGAAACTTACAGGACATATTCTTTATGTTGTTATACGACTGGTAGATTAAATATCATATGTAATTTTTTTTAAAACAATAATTATAAATTTTTACCTTAGTGCATAAATAATCCATTCATACCTTAAAGCGAGTCGTGCGAATTTCATGCAACAAAGAACTTCCTGCGGTAAATTTTTTCTGAAATGTATAAAATAATTATACAAAATAAATCATCATTATGAAATTAGGAAGATTTTATTTCTGCCTTTTTTTTGGACAAGAATCGCTCGACAGTTCAATTTTCAGTGGATTTTGATGTATTTTTTTAATGGCCATAAGGCTGCCACGTATTACGAGCAAATGCTAATAAATAATTCCAGCTAAAGAAATATGTTTTTTTATTAACAAATACAATTTGTGAGTTCCTTTAACTTTTCGAGTAAGAAAAACATTTTTTTATGATGTTATCAACAATTTAATGAAGAAGAGTTATCAGTTCGTGATGTGCAATGATCATTTGTGGAAATTCATAGTTTTTGTCTTTTTAATAGTCTCATTTTTATAACGATGGAACATGCATTTTCACAAAAAAAGTTTTTAATTTTTTTATTGAATTACAAAAATGGGAAAAAGTTGTTCTTTGTTTGTTTATAAGAGTACCGGTTTAAAAAACAACTTGGATTAAATCCAAAATGCTTAAAATCAATAAAGAAACTATTCAGAAAAGTTGTCTGATAGCTTAGAATTTGTTTTAAAATTTATGGAATTTTTTATGAACAAATAGGTGAGTGAAAATGGATTTATGGGGATTGGTTATTTTGTAAACAAATTTGAGAAACAATTATCCATAGCAGGTAGTTATGTCTAAATAAATCAAGTTTTTTTCTATTCACTCGGCTTTATTTATAATTTATAAAAATCATACGAACATGTCACGAAATCATCAGGTTTATTCATCCCATAACAACTGGTGATTGTTTGAACAAATTTAATTAACAAATGCACTGTCTGGATATTTTTAGAGGTAGAAATTTGGGGTTTTCAATGTAATGAAGTGTAAGTAACTAATTTCTAAACTTTCAGGGAGCTTATATGACAATCAAAAACTTTCATTGTTAACAGTTGTCTAGACAAATTTTTATCATCTTATGCGTTTTTTAAGAAAAAAATGCGTTTCTTTAGAGTATTAGCAAACTCTTATTTCGTAATGGCTCTGTGCTATCGGTCGATAACAATTGAAATTTTTTTAAACAAAATTAATTAACAAATGCTCCCTACAAGTTTAGATATTAGTTATTTACACTTTATTACGGTGAAAAAAAAAGTTTTTACCTCTAAAAATAGACAGACAGTGCATTTGGTAATTAGATTTGTTGAAACATTTATCAGTGGTCATTTGATGAATAAATCTGATACTTTTTTTGACATTCTCTTATAATTGTTGGCTGATTTAATAGAAATAACTTGATTTCTTTCGACATAACTACCTGCTATGGATGATTGTTTATAAAATTTGTTTATGATATAAAAATTTATTCATTGTATGTCATGATTTCAATTAAAAAAATTGTTTTTGTCTACGAATTGTTTAAATTTTGTGCAAATTAATTCACGAATTACTGCCGATCCCCGTGCATCCATTTTCACTCACTTGTTTCTTTATAACAAATTCAATACATTTTTTAACAATTTCTAAGCTATGAGACAACTTTTCTGGATAGCTGTTGCATTGATTCTAGGTTTCGTGGATTGAATCCAAGTATTTTTCAAAAACCGGTACTCTTCTAAAAAAAAAACTTTTTTTCCAATCTTGTTATTAAATAGCAAAATAAAAAATCTTTTTTTGAAAATCAGCCTCGACCTATTTGTGGAGAATTGTATTTGCTTTGATTTAGAAAAAAACCATTGAAATTGGATCAAAATTGTGGCCTGTAGACTGATTTGTCAGGGGACACCTTTTTTGCCCAATGCGCGCGGCCGAAATAAGATATCTCTAATTTCTTAATGATGATGTATTTTACATAATTAATTCCACAGAAAACTTATAACAGTTAACCTTTTTCTCTAGGGGCCATTCGCAAAATACGTGATACAATTTTTAACAAAATTTAACAACCGCCCCCCCCCCTCCTCAATAGCTGCGTGATGCTTTTTCCGTTGTTTTTAAGATGGAGAATGATACTTTGATCCCCCACCCTCCCCTTTTCTGTAAATTTTATCAAAAAATTCCAAGAATTGGCTTAATTACGACGAATTAAAGTCAAAAGAGAGAAAAAAACTTTGGTGTTCGAAAAAACGGGGGCTTTGGGATCAGAAATCTTCAAACTTTTTTTTGTCATGCACTCTGTAAATAATAAATTCGTATTTTTGTCCTATTAAAAAAAAAGAAAGTTTTAACCTTGGCTCTAGGGCTTGAACAGTTTAGAAATGATTAAAACAATCAGCGTTATTTCCCTAAAAATAATAATTGTTTGACAGGGAATAGAACTAGTGGTACCGAATTGTAGGACAAATACATGACTCAATTATGCCAAAAATACTACCCCTAATCGTGAAAACCTACCCTTTACAGGGGTTAAATTTAAAAATGTCATATTTTCCACTTTTCTATATCGTACAAAGATATTTAAGTACAAAAGTATCTGAAGACTTGCATGTGAAAAAATACGCCTTGATTATTACACCAAATAGAACAAGTTTAAGGGGTCCGCAATGAAAAAATGTTTTTCTTAGAAAACCCTACGGAATATTATAAATTAGAGTGGTCCAAAACGGCATTCCTAATTTTTTGTTATACTGGACAGTAATGAATGCGATATGAAAAGCTAAGTTCTAAAAAAAATGAGGAAAACAACTACTTATCCACCTTTTTATAAACTAAAGTTTATTTATGTTGCAAGGAATGTTCAACGATTAATTTCTACCTAATTAATTTTAATGTTGACCCCCTATATCCACGACGACTTTTTAATACTTTTTTTTAGCCTAAATGTTCATTATTCGGTAGATCACAACTTGTCATGTTTTTTAAAAGTTATTTTCAATTGTTTAAATAATTATTGTTTCTTCAAAAGAAACCTTCTTCCCTGCAAATCGTGAAAATATAGTATTTTCCTAAACGTTTGGTTCAACAATTTTTTCCCCTTGCAAATCATGAAAAGTTAGTATTTCTGGGATCAGTGAAACAGTTCATGAATTTTAAGTGTAATCTTTTTTGTGAAAGGCTGTTTGCAATCATTTAAACAATCAGTAAAGATTCATTTGTGCCTTCTCATAGGAACGGTGGAGAAAATGCTGGTTTATCTGAATCCCTTACACTGTGCCCCTTATCATTCAGTATGTTCTTATTCCTGAACAATCTGAACATGTAACCTAATTATTGTTATAAATATTAATTTGTTTAAATGATTTTACTTAAAAAGTCATGAATAGTTATTTTATCAGATTGATACGTACGATTGTCGTTGCTGTCTTTTTTTCCAGAAATTTGTTGAAAAAAAATTTTTGTCTTCAAAAAAAGGAAATCAATTTGAAAAAGTAACTAGGGTAAGAGCACTAGTGGTTGGCACTGCGCCAGTTATTGGCACCCTCTCTCATTTTTGTTAAATTTTAAGAAAATGCAAACATTTATCGTATTTTGATGGTATTATTTTAATTCTACCATTATTTCTGCGTGTACCGACATATATAATTCATACAAAATAATGTCAAATTTAGTTATAAAATAATGAATTCACTTCAGTTCTTAGGGTGCCAAGAATTTATCCGGTTTTCTAAAGAAAATGTTTAGCTGACAACATTTTTTAATTTTGTTCAAACAACGTTGTGAACAAGTAAATCTGTTCCAATTTTTGTGAATATTGAAAAGAAATACTTGCAATATAATCAAAATAAGGAATGAACCTCGGCAATAATTTATTTATTAATTTTAGGGGGGGTGCCAATGGAAATTAATATTAAAAGTATGGTCTCTAGTCGTTGGCACTCCAGTGCCAATGACCAGACCATGCAATTCGGGAATGATTTCATTCATTGGCACCCCTGCCTCGCCGGAAAAAAGTGTGGTTATGTAATCTCAAGACCTTGTGTTGACATGAGCCATTTCACGTATTTCTGATAAAATGAAGTGTTAAAAGTGCCGGAACAACAAAAGTCTTTACTAGGTAGACGAAAAAGTAGCTAACAATTATAATAAATGAAGCTGTCATTTTAATACCGGGATACCGGTAATCGTAACCTCCAAAGTTTTGTTCATTTAATTTATTATTCTTTTCAGACCTCGAGGTATAGGTAAATATTGGTTTTATTTAAATTATGAATAGAATTTTATTATCTTTATACATATTGTGTTTAATAATATTGTCGTACAATGTTTTAAATGTTACGCAGGAATTCATGTTATTATAAATAGCCAAAGTTTTTATTTAATCGGTGGGTGACTTGTTTTAACTATATTTATGTATCCATGTTTGAATTTGTTTCTTAATTTTTCTAGTTTGAAGTAGAAAATGAGAAAATTAGTAACATTTATGGTTTTTATTTTATTTATTGCCATATGTTTGCCCGTCAGAGAGTATCTCTGAGGAAAGAAAAACATAAGCCGAAGAATAGATATGTGAAATGGCTAGGCTTTATAGCTGCTGTCAAAGAAGTTGGCTTGTCCAAAAACAAAATTGATAAAATACTAAATTTATAATTTTTAATAGAAAATTTATTTCATATTTTCAGATGCACAATTTGTTTTTATCAATGTTTTAATGCAATTACAGAAGTTTGAGGAGGTTATGTGAGTGTAGTGCCAATCACTGGTGACGAGGGGTGCCAATAACTGGGGTTAGCAGTGCCAAGCACTAACATTTTGGGACTACATGCTTATTTTTAATAATTTTTCAAGTTTTTTTCAACTTTGAATAATAATTCAACATTCCAGTGTATTCTGTATAAAATTTTGAGTGCCGGTATAATTATCACTATTTCAGAATTCAATATTTTATGTGTTTATTTATTTCCTAAAGTCTAAATTTCCTCTTAAGGTGCCAATAACTGGTGCTCTTACCCTATACATAACCTACTGAGCAAATTATTTAAGCAAATCAAAATTTTAAACAATAATTGGGCTATATGTTCTGAAATGAGAAAATGCTAAATAATAAGAAATTTTCACGATTCACATGGAGAACAAATTGTTTAAACAAATATAAATTGTTTTTGGAATTTGCCGGGAACAATGAAAGGGATTGGGGGGAATTAAAATTAAAAGTTATTGGGTGGAAATAATTCGCTAAAAATTCTTTAAGATGTCATTAAACTTCAATTTTCTAAATAGTTGATAATGAGTAGTTAGTGGCTTTTCCCATTTTTCCTTTTTTTTAAACTGAGCTTTTCGCATTTTAAATCCTGTGTTAATTCAAAGGAAGCAAATACGAAATTTCTTTTTTCTGGAACCTGACAAAATGGAGGGGTTAGTTGCATTCTGTTGAAAAAAAAGCTTTTTGGTCCAGCCTAATACTACATCTTATAAGTAAATGATAAGTTTTTGTCATAATTTTATATTTAATGCAAAATAAAATCACAATCTGCAGAATTCACACAAATCATTTATTTTCAAACTCTGTAAATACGTTTTGACCCTAAAGAAAATCCTGTTTTCCAAATTAATATCCTATTCAAAAATTGTCTTATCATTACTGAACACTAATTTATTTTATTTTTTTTCGTTCCAGGTCGCAGCCGTATCGTTAGTAAAACATCGCATCTCATAAAAGTAAAATCGTTTGCAACAGAACAATCTCAAGAACGTAAAATTTCAGGTGATTTCTTGAAAGTACACAAATGTCGTTTTTGCCCTGCGACTTTTCTCCGTTTGACAGCCAGGAGGAATCACGAATTGCGAGAATGTCACTTGAATTCCACAAAGTCCACCGAAAAACAACCAAAATACCATAGCTGCAAAAATTGTGGTGCAAATTATAGTCATAAGTACAATCTAGCCTATCATATAAAAAATAATTGCGGTAAGGTTCACATTTGTAATATATGTGGGCAGTCATATTTAGATATTAGTAACCTGAGGAAACATTTACGAAAGGAGGTATGTTTTAAAAAACTCGACCCGTAATATTCCACTTCTTTGTATTCGTTACAAAAAAATATAGTCATAAGAAATTAATTTATATTTAATAATTGTAGCTGAAATTTAATCTTTGTAGATTATAAGTGCTGCAATTTAATAAACAATTCCAACAAAATTTGCAAAATTATTAAAGAATAAATACTGTATCAATGCATCTGCTTTAATAATCGCTTTTTTGTGGTTATCTTTTTACAGTTAGACCCTCACAAAGCGCCTTCTCTCGCCAAGTACCTCTCCCTTCCATTCTCTCTAAGCTCGGTAAGTACCTTGAGTGTGGCATTAGATGCGCGTGAGAGAGGCTATATTCAAATAATCCGCCAATGTGTCGCAGAGATATTTCCCGGGAAGCTTTAGGGACGTAGCTTAAAGAAACGGGCGCTTGGTGAGGACCTAGGTCCCGAACAACGGGCACTTTGTGAGAGTCTACTGTAATATTTTAATCATTATTTATCTTTCTCATGGTATTACCAATTTTTTCTTTTATAGATGGAAGGTGGAATCCAAAAGAAAGAGAAGAATCTATCAGACAAGATATAGAGGAAGCATATGAGAGAAAATATAAATGTTACTATTGTAATAAGGGGTTTACAAAAAAACGTTACAAAACTCGTCACGAATTGAACATATGTCACTTGAATCCACAATGGAAAAAAGAAAACTATGTGGGAAAACCTTTTTAGAGAACAGAAATGTGAGAAGACATTGGCACACAACTTGTACAATGAATAATTAACGATTAACTATTTATTTATGATAACGTGATTATCTTGTATTGTACTGTATTTTAACTTTTTCTAAATCAAAGCTTATTCGCCTCTTAAGGAATTTTCAACGAATGATTTACAACCAATACACTTGATATTTGACCCTCCCACAATCCCCTTGTATTGTAACAGGAAAAAATTTCCGCTGAAAATGCTTGGAAACTTTTCACTTATCAAGCAAAAATAAAAAATGCTGCAAAAATACACACAATTGCTATCTTGCATTTTTTTGGGACATTTCCCGGGCACAATACAAATTTTTTATTTTAAGTACATATAATTAAACATTCTCAATTTTCTCAATTGCTATTTCAAAATTTTTATTCTGTAAGACTTTTAATTTAATTTTCTTCCATTTCTCAATACTTTATCCCTTGATTATTTCTGTTTTAATTTGTAAATACATCAACCATGAAAGTACTTAAATTGAAGTAGTTCAAATTTAAAATTTACGAAATAAGAATGTTCCAAATTTTTAATTGTAGAAATATATAGGGGGGGGGGGGG
>CAKNXH010063586.1:79152-110673 GCA_932178445.1 Andricus quercusramuli | reverse complement strand
TTTTTTACATATTTGAATTGCATTAATATTGAGTTTTAATTAATTTTTTAGGATTTTTTCAAAAGCTTATTAATAAATTAAAATATACAGAAATGAAAATTGAAATTAAAAAAAAAATACAAAGTAAAAATGATTTGATTGTTTCTTGGAAAATAATTGCTTCGGGGTATTTACTTTGTGAACTGTTTAATTACATATTAGCTGATTAATTTTTACCACAATATTGAATTACGTAAAGATTGAATTTAAATTGTTTCAAATTCAGAAACATAAATTAATCATTTACTGTCAGGTCATGTAATTGCATACTGGATATCATTTGCATGATGAAAGTTTATTTAAATTTGAAATACCACTAATAACATTATTCTTGAAATGATGCTGATGTTGTGACACGAGTGTCTGCATTCAATTTTCAAAATTATATGTGAATATGTTTTCATTTTTTTCTGAAATGAGTATGGTATGTTATTAAAATATATTAAATTTTCAGAAATGATAGTGATTTTTTTTCAAACGTAGAATAAAAATTATTAAAATGTTTGAATGAAAATTATATGTGAATGTTTTTTATGTTATAAACAGATTAATTAATTATTAGCTGATTCTTTTTTTTCAACAATTTTAAATTACATGGTGTCACGTACGATCTAATTAGAATTTATTTTATAATCCCAAAAAAAAAGGAAACTTAAATAAATGCTGCCTAGTATCAACACGCGGGGGGGGGGGGGGGGGGGGGCCCCCCCTAAACTGAAGGAAGGTCGAGAGACTCGACTTTCCTATTTTATTTTTTTGTGGTTCTGTACCCGTACTCTCGGACTGAGAGTTGTTGTCCCGAAAATTTAAAAATTAGGGGGTTTCACAGGGTTGTCTGAATTTGAAATGAGATTGAAGTTCCGATATTTTATGACAAGAATGAGATTTATTCAAAGCACAAGGAAAAAGTGAACATTATAACAATAGTAGAAAAGAGCAATGTAATATGATAGGGCACATTCTACAATAGGTAGGATGTGTCAACAGGTAGAGGAAAAGAGAAAAATACAATAGTCAAGAAAAATGGAAATGGAACGATACCTGTCCTTGACGGAGCGGGCGAAAACCTTTAATTTCCGTGGGTTGGTTAACCCACTCTAGTCCTTTTATTTCAGGTCACTTGCGAGAGCCACACGACATGCAAGCACCTGTCACTTCCCTGAATTTACTTTTACGGAAAATAGAAAATGATTCTACTTCTCATAAAGGAAAATTGCAGCCTTGCGAGAAAATTATTCTGTCTCGTTTTGAGATTCGAGAAAAAGTTATATTCTCTAGACCGACTTAATTTCGTTTTTAGCAGGCCGGATAGGACACGAAAAACAACGTCACTCCCGTTACCGGTCCGGAAAAAGTATAGTTCCGACTAAATATATAGTAGTAGGTACCGTGAGAGCTGAAACAGCGTTTGCACATTTTTCTACCCAGGTAGCTTGATTTCTTAACTGTCGAGAATGTTATTGCCAAATACTTTCCTTTTTAGTTTTGCACCTTTGAAACAAGAACTTCGTCAGCATTTTACGGAGGTAAAAGTGCTTCGAAGTTTTTGCTATATTTATTTAGAAAATGTTTAATTTAATTCGCATCAAAACTGATGCAGGTTGGAATTTTCAACTTAGAGTTAGTATCTATTATTTCCAACCTTAATTTTCTGTATAAGGAATCAAGCATTCTGGCGTAGCACCATTGCTGGGTAAGCACGTGGCTTTGTTTTGATGCCTCATGTGCTCGTGCTGTCAGATCATGGTGGGTATCATGTGAGGCGAGGACCGAGACGGACTTATGGGAGAATAGCGCGTGAAGAGGAAGAGAAAAAGAAGAGAATCGAGGTGCATTGAACTGCTATGGGTGTAGAGTATGCTTGCTTGTATGCAAGGAAAGAAATACGCTAATGCTGAGAATGTAGGTGAGAAGGAGGAGTCATGACCGTGTGCGAGAATCGAGGCTTGCTATCGTCGCGGCAGCGTAGCTACACACAGAGAGTGCGACGGCGATGTTTAAAACGTCAGAAAGAAGGAGAGCGGAACAGGCGCATATTGCATGTGTGTTTGTGTGGCTGTCCAACATAGCGAGTATAACTACACCCTAGTTCCTTTTGGACCCTTACAATGTTTTTAATTTGGGTCCTTGAGGCTGATGCCTCAGAATTAGTTTTTCCTCAATTCTATTTATCCTTTGATCTTATATTTTAGGTATAGTACTTCATTTTCTCTTTCAGCTGGGCCCAGGTGCACACCAATCACTCCGCACATTCATACAACTCTCTTCCGCAATCCACCCTTATGTTATTGAGTGGTTCGGGGAAGAGGAAACAAAAAAAAATACCTGTGTAAAAATAAAAAAAAAGCATTCTTTCATCAGAGAATAATTTTAATCATTGATTAAAATCATTCTCTCAGGTCATTACTCTCCTCATTCGCAAGTTGGCTCGCTGTCAGTCCCCGGGAGCTTGGAGTGCTGCGTAAGCATGCTGACAGTAGCTCCCAGGTTACGAGCGAGCAGAGAGTCCCTTGAACTCATATAAAGTTTCGAGCTTCATTAATTATTAAAAAAAAATAATGGAGGTTCGCTCGTAACAATGCGATTGAATTTTAATTGCTTTTGATTAGGTAACATAAACGGATTATTTACTTCAAGGTTGTGTAATTGACTATTGACTATAATTTGTATAATAAAAGTTTGTTAATGTTTAAAATAATACAATTATATGTCTTTTTTTTTACTTTTGAGATGTTGTGATATGAGTATCTGAATTTCCATTTCGAAATTATGTGCATATATATTTTAATTTTCTCTGGAATAGTGTAAAGGGTTATTCAAAATTAAAATTTTCAGAAAAATACGAAGTGAAAGTTATTTGAATGATTCAATGAAAATAATTCTTCAATGCTTCTTTTGTTATGAAATGATTAATTTATTATTGGCTAATTAATTTTGTTACAAAATTAAACAACATAAATATTTAATTTCAATTTTTCTATATCAAGTAACATAAATTGCTTATTTACTATAAGGCGATGTGATTGAATCATGCATATAATTAGTATAATACAATTTTATTATTTTAAACCTATCCCTAGTACAATGATGTAATTTTTTTATAATATTAAGATGTCAAATGAGTATCTGAATTTAATTCTCAAAATTAAATGTACAATTTTCATGAGTTTTATTTTTTTTTCAGAAAATTAGTATGAAAGGTTATTGGTAATTAAAATTTTCAGAAATGAAATTTCAAGATTAAAAAAATATATAAAGTGAAATTTATTTCAATTTTGTAATGAAAGTTATTATTTAAGACTTTTTATTTTGTAAAATGACTGATTGATTATTGACTAATTAATTTTTTTGTCACAATATTAAATGTTGTACATATTGAATTTTAATTTTTTTAAATTTATCAACATAAATTGATTATTTACTTTAAGGTTATGTAATTGAATATTGAATATAATTGGTATAATAAAAGTTTATTTATATTTAAAATATCCCTATTCCAGTGACATAATTTTTAAAATGTTTCTGATGATGCGATATGATTACTCGAATTCAATTTTCACAATTATATGTACACATGTTTTCATTTTTTCTGGAATTAGTTCAAAAGGTCATTGATATCTGAAATTTTCAGAAAAATATAAACTCAACATTATTTTAAAGTTTCAATGAAAACAATGATTTAATGTTTTTCATGTTCTGAACCTATTGATTATTTATTTTCTGATTAATTTTTTGCACAATATTAAATTACTTAAAGATTGAATTTCAATTTTTTAATATTAACTAACATAATTTGATTATTTACTTGAGGTTGATGTAATTGAATATTGGCTATCATTCATATGATAAAAGTTTATTTATTTTCATAATACCTCTATTCCAATTTGATCATGTTTGTAAGATTTAGTGGTGTTGTGAAATGATTATCTGAATTCAATTTTCAAAATAAGGTTTTAATTTTTTATGAAATTAGTTTAAAAGGTTGATAACACTGAGAATTCTTTCAGAAATATAAAATGAACATTATTTAAATGTTTTAATGGGAATAATTGTTTATTGCTTCTTATGTTGGAAAATGAATAATTATTTATCAGCTGATTAGTGCTTTTACAATATTAAAATATATAAAGATTGAAGTATAATTTTTCTCTATTAAGGAGCATTAATTGATTATTTATTTCAAGGTCATGCAGTTTAATATTGGTTATAATTCGTGAAATGAAAATTGATTTATATTTCACATATCTCTATTGCAACTATATAATTTTTTTAAATCTTTCTGCTATTTTGGAATGAGTATCCCAATTCCGTTCTCACAATTCTATGTAAATATGTTTTAATTTCTTCTGAAATTAATTTAAAATGTTAATTTTCATGAAAATATAAAGTAAAGCTTATTGGAATGATTCAATGGAAATGTTTGGTCATTAATTTTCACGTTGTAAACTGATTAATTTTTCCAAATATTAAGCAATATAATTATCGAATTTTCAATTTTATTTTGGGTGGTAACAGGAATTGATTACTGACAATAATATT
Organism: Andricus quercusramuli; assembly: GCA_932178445.1. NCBI lineage: Eukaryota > Metazoa > Arthropoda > Insecta > Hymenoptera > Cynipidae > Andricus > Andricus quercusramuli. Next base: position 106,095 of record CAKNXH010063586.1, on the reverse strand, counting down.
ATATTATTTAATATTGGCTATGATCTATTTAATAAAAGTTTATTTATGTTTCATACATCTATTACAATCGAGTAATCTAGCATGGCGTCATGGTTATGATAGGATAGGTGAAAATGTCAGGAAGGTTAGCATAGCTGGTACATATTTACAATAAAATAAGATATGCCAAAATTTCACGTTGGAGTATCGGATCGATTTGATCAGAATCGGGCACTATAACTTAAAATTTTGGTATTAGCTTTCCGTTTTGTGGCTTTGGGGTCCGTAAATGATGAAGGAGATTTAAATTTTCATCAGACGTTTCGGCTCCATATAATAGTTGATTTCATTTTATGAAATTGAAAGGTCTTTTACTGATACAAGGATAAAACATAATTGCGCAAATGCATGTGACACTTGAAAAATATTACTATTCATACATTTATAACTTACTTTTACGTTTTGAATATTTTTTTCCAAAAAGTCGTATGCATTACCATGTAAGGATGTACTAACTATACTAACCTTCATGACATTTACACCTATCCTATCATGATTGTGACGTTTAGCTCGAATACTTAATCATATGATCATTTTAAATGTTTGTCACCAATTTTCGTTTTAAAAAATTCCACTTTTTTCACGTTTCAGAGAAGGAAATGGAAAAAATTGAAGGTTGTCGGAATTAAAGTTGAAATATCATCTTTAAAATGAGATTAGCAGCATGATAAAATATCGACTGGTTCTCAAAATTTTCATGGAAAATGTGGAAGTATAACCAAGATGACAATCGGACGGTCCATTGGTGACTACATTTTTTTGGTCTATTGTTCTTCGCACGTTAACAATCTTGGACATGCCTTCACATTCTTTATCATAAGTCAAAAACAAGTAAATATTTCATTTATGCTCTTGGTCTCATTTTAAAGAGGAGACTCCAAGCTTTAATATGTCGAAGTTTGAATTTTCTCAATTCACTTCCCTGAGGCATGGAGGAGTGGGAATTAATATATCGCTGAGATAAGCACGAAAAAGAGAGGCATTTTTCTTAATTCAATTTTCAAAATGACGTGTGCATATTTTTTTATTATTCAGTAATGTATTCTGACGCGCTCTTGTTTTTCTATAAAAATTTATTTAAAGATTCCAGAGCAAATAAATGTAAAATGATTTTAATGTTGAGAACTGTGAATTGGATTAGAATAGAATTTTTTTAAATTGTATGTATTAATTTGTTAATGATTCAGCGATGTATATTGATACTTACATTTAAAAAAAATGGCCGTGAAAGTAACAGTAAATGTCATTGTACAAAAAATTATTTTTTTCTTAAAAATACTGAATTACATTCACTGAATACATTCTTTGAGAATATAATTTCAGCAAGAATTTGATTATTCAAGAAATTTGAAGGGGTAAATAGTTATTCGAAAATTGAGTGAAGGAGAAAAATGAATACAAAAAGTGAGCGCGCGCTTGCGCGCACGTAATAGTCTAGTATATAATTATATACCGAAGTATTTATGCATATACTTCCCCTAAGCTTCTTATGAAAACAAACATCTTCAGTTAAAATAAACGAGGATCGCCTTTGGTAGATTATGATCGCACAGTAGAACTGAATCTAAATACATGAATTCAAGACCAACTTTGAAATATAGGAATATAGGATTCATAGTAAATGATTTCGGCTCGGGAAGAGTCCAGAAATCTTGATTAAGCAAAATAGATTATTAAAGTACTGGAAGAAATGAATGAAAAGAAAAAAGACTGCAATTTGATGAAAAAGAATGTTTTTACTATTATAAAATTGTTATGCTTTTTTCAATTCTTAATAAACATATAGTGCACATGTATTATTATAAAAATGAATTTGTTTAAAATTTTCAAATGGTTTCGATTTTCATATTAAAGTTCGAACCGAAAAGTTATATTTATGATTAAATAGGTTATAGCTGCGTGTATGTTTTTATGTTAACTAAAAAATTGTGAAACTCTGAATTTATTCATGGAAATTATTTGAATAAATAATCATTGTTGTAAATTTTCAAATTATCGTAGGAACAAATTGTTGAAAATACATTCTTTGTTGATTCCGTAATCAAATTAAGCCTATTATTTAAAAAATATTTAAAAAATATTTTAAAAATATTTAAACTCCTAAGTAATTTATGGAAATTATTTAAATAATAATTTATTCTTGGAAATTTTCAGAGCATTATGGGAATAAGTCAATGGAAAGATATTCTTGCTTAATTCTTTAAAAAATGGAGCCTATTCGTTGAAGAAACCCAAACTCTAAATATGTTTATGAAAAATGTTAAAATAATCAATAATTATTGTAAATTTGCAACGTAACGTAGGAAAGGCTTATTATGAACACATTCTTTTTTGTTTTGTAAAGAAATTGAACCAATTCGTTAGAAAATAGACAAACTCCGAATTTGTTTATGGACATTTTTAAAATAATTAATCATTCCTGTAAATGTGCATAAGCAACATATAAAGGAGTCATGAGAAAGACTTTTCTTATCCTCGTTAATTCTATAAAATAATTTAGCTTATTCGTTGAAAATATCTAAAATTTGAATTTGTAAAGCAACATAGAAAATATGTAGTATTCGTAAAGACATTCTTATTTCACTCCGTAAAAAAATTGTGCCCATTTCTTGAAAAATAGCCAAGTTCTGGATATCTTTATGAAAATTGTTGAAATAATTAATAATTATTGTAAAAGTGCAAAGTATCGTAGAAAGGAGATATTGAAAATACATTCTTCGTTGATTTCGAAAATAAGTTGAGTCTATTCTTTAAAAAATAGCCAAACTCCTAATTTGTTAATGAAAATTGTTGAAATAATTAGTGAATCTTTGAAATTTGCAGAGCATTATGGAAAAAAGTCATCAAAAAGATATTCTAAGCTAATTTTATAAAAAACTGAGCCTATTCATTAAAAAAAGCGAAAATCTGAATTTTTTTATTAAAATTGTTTAAATAAATAATAATCATTGCAAATTTGTAAAGTCTCATTGAAAAGGATTATTGGAAATAAATCCGTTGTAATTCCGTAAGCAAATTGAGCCCATTCATTGAAAACTGGCCAAACTCTTAATTTTTCAATTGAAAATGTTTAAATAATTAAACATTCTTGTGTTTGGTTTTTGTTGTAGTTTCTGTTCGATTTGGCCTCCTACCGCGCCCTCTTCTTCAGTTTTCGACTCATGGTCTCGTGTTTTCTGTTTTCTGGGGTAGCCGCCTTCGTAGCCCTCGAAGATCGGGTAGTATTTTTCTATTTGCACTGCTTCGTATTCTTCTTTGTTCAGGTGTAGTGGGTCCCCATAATTATCGCTTCCTGTTGAACTTTCTTTTTGTTCTATTTTTTGAGGATTTCGAATTGTGTCTCCTCCCCCTGCGCCTTCTTCTTGTGAATATTCTGTGGCCTTTAGGTTTTCTCCATGTTTTTTTTGTTGGTCTTCCTTCTCCTGGTTTTGTCTGAGCCCGTGCTTCAGTTCGTCTCTAAACATTTGACGGATGTGGCGGTGTGGGTGGTATTTTATACAATTTTCTGGTATTCGCGCTCTGCGAAAGTTTAACCATTGCATGGCTCTGAAGTTGTTGAAGTGGTCTATTATGGTTGGCTCTGTCATGTTCTTCATGCATAGTCTGCATTTGCCTATGTAGTCCATCTTTCTGAAAGGTAAAAATTTCGTACTGTCTTTCTGTTTTTAATGTCTATTGAGTTTTTTGGGCTACTCGAGTCGGTTTTGAGTTATGAGTCGGTTTGTGTTCTTAATGCTATTGATCCTTTGCCATTTTTGCCTTTGCCTAATTTTAAATGTTCTTAACCTAAAGTTCTCGGTCTTTATACTGCTTTTTAAAACCTTATCTCCTACTTTAAATTCTACTGGTCTTCTCCATAAGTTATATCTATTGGCTTGTCTGTTATTTGATTCGTCCACATTTTTTTGAACTTCTTTTATTATTTGTAATCTTCTTAATCTGTCTGTCCGTTTGTCCACACTTTGGAACTCTATTTCGCTATCGGGTTCCAAACTTTTTCTTAAGGACTGGAGTGGTTCCAATTCGCGACCTAAGTTTAAGAACGCGGGGGTAAACTGTATTGATTAATTTTTACTAGTATTAATAGCGAATTGTAGGTCATCTATGTTTTCGTCCCAGGTGGAATGATCGTTATCTAAATAGGTTTTAATTATTTGTTTAATTGTTCTATTGTATCGTTCTGTCGGGTTGGCTTGGGGGTAGTATTTTGGCGTTTTCGTGTGTCTAATGCCGAATTTTTCTGTAAAGTCTCTAAGTATTTCATGTACAAATTCCGTGCCATTATCGGTGTGAAGAATCCGCGGTGTTCCCCAACGCGAAATGACACGTTTATGAAATTCTGACTCTATCGTTGTTCCGTTCGCTTTTTTAATCGGTATTATTTCGACCCGTTTTGTAAATAAATCTACAAACACTAGAATATATTGGTTTTTTCTCTTTTTCGAAATTGGCAATGGTCCCATGATATCAGCTGCTACCATGGTCCATGGTTCTTCGACAATTCTTTTCCCCATTGATCCTACTTTACTTTGGTTACCTGGTTTTACTCTTTGACAAGTCTGGCAGCTTTTTACGTAATTGATTACGTCCGAATATACCCCTGGCCAGAAGTAATGTTCGGAAATTCTCACGTAAAGTTTTCGCGGAGCCTAAATGTCCTGCCTGGGTTTCGTCGTGATTTTCTCGTAAAACTTGACGTCTAAGTTTTTGGGGTATGACTAATTTCCAAGGGTTTGAGTCTGGTAAGAGAGCGGATTTAAGTGGGTCAGTTCTGTAAAAATAGAGTTGCGAATCTCTGATTCGCCATTTTTCGTGTTCTTCGGGTCTTTTTGGCACTTGTCTGAATTTTGTAGAGTACCAGTCGTCTGTTTTGTCATTTTTGTCCGCTTTTGGTTTTTCCACGCTACAAGCTAACGCGAAAGCTCTATTTTTCATTGGTTCCCCTGACCTTGAGAGGACTAGGTTTGAACTACCTTTACGATATATGACTTCGTAGTCATATTCCAAAAGTTCTAGTGCCCATCTGGCTAATCGGCCAGTGGGGTTTTTTAGGTTATGGAGCCACTTTAACGCTAAGTGGTCCGTGATTACTTTAAAGCTATATCCTTCTAAATATGGCCTAAATTTTCGTATGGCCCAAACTACTGCTAGGCATTCTTTTTCTGATGCCGAGTACCGAGATTCTGCGCCGTTTAGGCTTCTACTCGCGTATGCTATTACATAGTTTACGCCATCAATTGTTTGCGTAAGTGCTGCTCCTAACCCCGTATTACTCGCGTCAGTTTTGAGTTGGAAGGGTTGTATGAAATCTGGGCAGGTCAAAATTGGTGCTGAAGTTAAAAGGTCTTTAATTTTCTGGAAAGCCTCATCTTGTTCTAATCCCCAATCCCATTTTCTATCTTTTTTCAGTAGTCTGTTCATCGGTTCTATTATTTCGGCAAAGTGTGGGATAAATTTCCTGTACCAACTTGCCATCCCTATTATGCGTTGTAATTGTTTAATATTTTTTGGCTTTGGAAATTCTAGAATTGGTTGTATTTTTTCCTCATCTATTTGGAGTCCTTTGTCGTTAACTTTAAAACCTAAGTATTTGATTTCCGAGCAGCCGAACTCGCATTTGTCCGGACTGATCGTTAAATTTGCATCATTGATTTTATCTAATACGATATTCAAATATTTTAAATGGTTTTCGAAATTTTGAGTCACAATCACTATGTCGTCTAAATAACAAAAAACGTTTGGCTTTAAATCTGGAGTGATGATTTTATCCATCAATCTTTGGAAAGTGGCTGGAGCATTGGTTAAACCAAATGGCATCCTTTTAGATTGATACATGCCTTTTCCAGGGACTGTGAATGCTGTAATTGGTTTTGAATTTTCTTCTAATGGGATTTATAAATACGCTAATTTTAAATCAATTTTGGAGATAAATTTTGCCGATCTTAAAGTGTCCAGAATTTCTTTCATGAGTGGAATTGGGTAGAGGTCTTTATTGTAATATTATTAACCTTTCTAAAATCTAAACAGAATCTATAATCTTTCGCTGGTTTTTCGATCATAACTATAGGGTTTGACCAATCAGAACAAGAGGGTTCTATTATATCTTTTCCTAATAATTTATCAACTGTTTGATAAATTATTTCTTTGATTTTGGGGCTCACGTGGTAATATCGCTGTTTTATGGGATCGTGGCCCTGCACATCAATTTTATGTTTCGTTAAATGAGTCGCCCTATGCTTTTTTCCCTGGTGTATTTTAATTTGATTTTCAAGAATTTTTTCCAATTGGGATTGTTGGCTTTCGTTAAGCTTAACAATGCGTTCGCAAATTTCTGTTGAACAATTATTTTGTTCTTCCATTTTTCCTAAATTATCCGAAATGTTATTTAATTTAATCGCTTTATTTTTAAAATCAATCCATTGATTTTTATTTTCTATTTCCCTTGTCTCATTTGCTTTTTGAGATTCCCTTTTTATTTTATTTTGATCAGTAACTTTTTTATTTTTCCAAAGGTTACTGTCGCTATCCTTATATTTTTCCTCGTATTTTTTATTATAAAAAATTTTTCCCGAGTGATTTTTCTTATTATTCTTACTAATTCTTGGTTTGTCTAATGTATCTGAGTCTTGAGTGCTTGAGTCGTCGCTATTGTCGGGGGTGGGGATGTTCTCTAGGGGTTGAAATTTGTTGCTCGTGGGGATGCTTATTAAGCTTGGGATATCTTTCGTAGGGTTTTCTACTGGAATTTGGGCGTTTTTGGTTTTTGGGGATTGGTTAGGATTGATAGATATTGAGAGAATTTCGCTATCCCTGACTTGTGGGATATTTTTGCTACTTTCTCTAGTACTTTTGAGGTTAATACCAGCTCCATATTTAGGTTTCCTATCTTTATAATTTTCTTCTTTTCTCCTTAATATTTTATCCCTAATATTCGTTTTTTTAATTCCTTATTTTCCTTTAATGTTATTTCAGGTTTAATTTTGGTTTTATTTTCCGTTATTGGGAGGGGTAGGGACTGTGGGTTTGCTTCCATAGGATAGCGGATGGGTGGACTCTCTGGTAGCCACCAAGCTTCTGAGTCGTAATCTAGGGTCATCCGTAGGGTTTTCAGCATATCCGTACCTAAGATGCCTACGGAGTTTAATTTTGGGACCAATCTGAACATAACGTGTTTTACTTTCTTTCCGATTGAAATTAGAATTATTACTTGTCCGGTTATATCGACCGTTTCACCGTTCGCGATCATTAATTTTCGCGAGACTGGTTTAAAAATTGAAAAATTTGATTTTTTTCAATAATTCCTTGCCCACATAGAAATGTGTGGCACCTGTATCTACTAAAATTCGGAATAAATTATCTCCGAATTTTGTCATTAGATAAAAACGTGTTTCCGTTATTTCATCTTTGTCCAAGTTCAGATATTCTGGCGTTTCGGTATTAGTTTGTAATATTTTTGGGTCCAATACCCGCCCCTCCAGTTTCCCTGATTTTGTGCGTAGTAAGGACATTCTCTTTAGAAGTGTCCCGTTAAAACACAATAATAACAATTTTAGTTATTTGTGTTTTCGTTAGTTTTTATATTTGAGTCCTGTTTTTTGTCTGATTTGAAACTTATTATTTCTTGTTGACCCTTATTATTGTTAAACGATTTTTTATTTTTGTTACCGTAGTTTGTTTTTTCGAGATTTTGCTTAACGTTGTTATTTTCTGAGTTACTTTCGTCTTCTTCTGCAGGGAATTCTATCATTGGTTTATTTTGATTTTGATTCGGGCTTAATGACATTTGATTATAGGGGTTGTAGGGATATCTGGGTCTATAGTTTGTGAATCTAGGTTGGAAGTTTGGATGGAAACCAAGGGGGAATCTAGGCCTGAAATTAGGTCTGGAGTTTTGTTGATGTTGATTTGTAGAAGGTGAGAGTGGAAATCCAAATTGTGTAAATGGAAATCGATTTTTGTATTGTTTTTTACCCTGGTAGTTTTGGTTTTGATATCCGCTTTTGTTATTATTTTTACCGATATTATTTTCCTGTTTATCATCTTTAAAATTTTCTGGGTTATTTTTATCCCCGTTGCGGTTATTAAACTTTTGTTCATTTTTATCCTCTATTTTAGGTTCTGTAATCTGTAAGACTTGCCCTCGAATTTTTGATTTAGCTGGCTCAGTTTCCCATTCTTTTCCTAATTCTTCCAATTGTTCGAATGCTTCGAAATCGTTTCGTTTTATATACATTTTATATTCGATTCTAAGGTTTTCGTATGTTCTGCGTAATTCCCATTCGCAACATTTTCTAGGGTACAATTTTGTAAATAATTTCCTAATTTCTGTCAGGTATGAGTGAATGTCTGGAGTCCGTTTCTGGTTACAAAATTTGATTTTTTGTCTTATTTCCTCGGAAAATTTTTCATCTATATATGCATTTTTAAAATCCTCGAAAAAGTCGGATAAATGTCTCCAGGAATTTTTATTTATCTCGCACCTATCTTTTGCGTCTTCAATTAGTAGTGCGTCTAAATTTTCTAAAATATCGCGGTCGTTTATTTTATATCCCCTTTTGAATCTTTTTAACTTTCAGGAAATGCGAGGGACTATCGTCTTTATTATTACGAAATTTAATTGGCCAATTACTCATAATTTTGAAAGGTGTTTGGATCGTTCCGAAAGGAAAATAAGTTGCTGGAATTGTCGAATTATTTAAATTATTTTCAGGTTCGCTATCAGTATCTGTATTATTTGTATGTATTCTAGAGTGTCTGTTTGACCTGTCCCTTGTTGTCGAGAGTCTATGTCGTTTGTTTTGTTTTGAGTTTGTTCTGTCCGGTACTGTTTCGTTGTCGTCTGTGTATTGTAATTTCAAGTTGTTATTTCGTACTTCGTTATAATTGTCGATATTATTATTGGAGGTTAATCGAGGTTCTTCTGAGCTTTTATTTAGATTAAATTGAACGGGTTGTCTGTTATAAGTTTCGCTTCTATTTTTCCTAGTATGCGGTTCTATTATTCTCTTTCTATGTTCGAAAGAACTATTTTCTGGCGGGTTCAGTCTAATTCCTAAATTATTTGCCCTTTTTCCCTTTTCTTTAAAAAATCTTTCTTTTTGTTTATTCATAAATTCGTTGAACTCTATCGTTTCTAGAAGCTCGTCCGTTTCAAAAAGAAACTGTGTATTGTTTCCCAAAAAGGAATCGCAATCTAAAGTTTTGTTATCTATTTCCTGTCTTATTTGGTTTCTGGGGTATGGTCCGTCTAAATTTGGTAGATCTTCATGATCCCAAAAGAGTGTATTGTTGATGGGGTCAAAAGTTTTATTTCGGGTCTGGGTTAGGTCTATTATTGTTGGTGGGATAATTTTGTTTCTGTCCGGTAAGTTTTCTATTGGGGTTTCTATGTTTTTTCTGGTGAAACCTCTACCGCGACCTAATGACCTATGCATTATTTTTGGGATGGCTCCCCTACTTTTGTTTGTGTCATTGGTTATATCAATGTTTTGATTTGGAAGTGTAGCGGCACCTTCCAAATCTAGATTTTCGTGGTCGCTTTCTATTGTGGTTGGGTTAATCATTTTGTTTTTGATTGTGCCCAACCTGAGTTCCATTTATCTTGGAATCTTTAGAATTTGTATTTATTGGTCACCCTGTATAATTATCCGATTTAATTTCTCGGGTATAAATTTCAAATTCTTTTCAAAATTTCGAATTGAGATTTTATTTGAATATGTTATTATTGGAGAGTTCGAAAATATCTTTTTGCAACACATGCATGAAAATGGCCATATTCCGTGTCCATAAAGCGTACGGAAAATTGCACATTCCTCTACTGTGAGAGTAGCGTGCGGGAATGTAACATTCTCGCACTGAATCATTTACGAGCGCTTATCTTTAGTTCGAGAATTAATATTCACACGGCATGTGAAACAATTACGCGGCGTTTCCCGGGCAACTCAACTGATCACATTTGTTTTCATGACGCTCATGAAAAGCTGTCAAATATCCGACCAGTCGATGTGAATATAGGTGCACCCTCAACACTGTGAACACGTTACTCAATGTTTTTTTGTTTTTTCAAAGTTTAAGTTTAATGTAATAACATTGTGACTCAATATTTGGTGGTTTTCTCTTAGTCAGGGGGCTTCGCCCCCCGAACCCCCCAGCAGGGGCTTCGCCCCCTGCACCCCTACAAGGGCTGCGCCCTGGACCCCCCGTCCCCCGCGCTGACGCCCTCCATATCGTATTTTTCATTGCATTTTCATGCATTTTTTGCAAAAAATATCGTGTGTAACATGTGCTGGAAGACATTCCACTTCACGCGCTTGTAACCCAATGTACTATTATTTACGTTCTCCCGATCTTTGTTTACTATTAACGTCGCATGACCTTGCCGCAAGTAGTAATGACGCGTGTTGCGTGTGGGGGCTTGTTTCCGCGTCTGAATTCCCGCCTGGTTGAGCGGTTGGGGTTTTCGAAACTCTGTGCTTTTCTATTTTGGTTTTGACCTCTCTTTGTCAATTCCTAGTATTTAGGAAATTTTACTTTCGAAATCAAGCATCCCTATGGTGAGAGGCAAGGGGACTCACCGAAATCAAGCACCCCGATGGATGGTGAGCGGCAAGGGGACTCACCGAAATTAAGCACCCCGAAGGGAATAGACAATTACTACGTCCGCGTCGCTATTCCTGGGTAGAGCTAAAAGTAGTGTCAACAATTTCATTTTTCGCAATGGCAGCGCCATCTATCGCGAATCGAAACAAATTTTCCGAATAAAACTTACGTATTCCGTAAAGGAGAATCTGAATCTGTGATAAAAAATTGGGGTTGCCATTTGAAATTACAAAGTTACCCCCACCCATGCCTCCTGTGGAGTTGGGGGTGGGGTAAATTTTAACAAATCTTTCTTCCCCCTCGAAAATAAAAAGTTTTTATTCCAGACATTTTTTCCGTAGAATGCGAATTTTTTTAGATATTTCGTTGTCTCAAGTTAGAAAAACACCCTGTATATACATATCATAAGATAAATTATTAAATTATAATTCAGACAGAGGCATGGCAAATAGATCAGATAGCATTTAAGAGTAAAAGTATAGAGAATGATTTGAAAATCAGAGTCAAAAATGGAGTTTTTTAGTTTTAATTTTGTTTTTAAATTGTGTCCTCTTTTCTCGGCGGGTTTTGATTTTTAGGAAGAAAAGGTGGGTTTTTTAGTTCGGGCGCCAGGTGTTGCGGAGTAATACCGAGGAGGGAAGCGGGAATTGGAAAGCCGAGATTGGGTTGAACACAATGACCACGCCATTTCCTTTGATTAAAGGTAGTAAACGTTAATTCAAACTTACATCGTGAAAAGTGGTCAACGGCCAGTGGGAGGCTACCGATGGCTGTGACGTAGAGTGGGCTAGTTGCCCGTTGAGGGTGAAAGGCGAAAAGGCCCGGCGAGAGCCAACGGAGAAGTGCGACTCGATCCCCTAGATGACGGCCCAAGTTGGTGGTCTAGATCGCCGGATTCCGAGACGGGAGGCACAAAGGTTTTCCACAGATGAGCGCGCCGATTAAATAATGAGGCGCGGCGATTGCGAAGGGTGCGCGTGCCGAATGCACCGTGAGGCACAACAATTTCCCCAGAGGGTAGGCACACGGTAGTCGCGTTGTGTGAAAACTCGGGACCCCCCCGGGGGTTCCGTCATGGTTCGGGGGCGATCCAGCGGTTCCTTCGTCCGAGCTTACCCTGTTGTAACTATTCTGTTACATAATTTAGAATATCTTATTTCAACTGACTACAAATTTTTCTAGAGTTGATTTTGAACCGTACTTTAAACGAACGTTAAAAGGTCGTTAAAATGATGAATGAAAAAAGAGTGTCTTTTTCCAATGTTACATTTTTGGTGAACCCATAAGAACTAAGAAAGCTGTGCGTCACTTCTAAATATTAATTTTAAGTTCTTTTTAAAAACACTATGCTGTATTATTTTGACAATAGGAATGCATAAAAAATCGAAAATTCGAAACTTGAGAGTTTTTAGACCACCCTACTGTCCCAATGCCCCGCGAAATTTTCCATACGCGGGTGTTTCTTTTCTGTCACTCATGTCAGCTATCATCGCCATTCTTCATCTCGTTCACCCTCTTCCACATGTTAGTTAACTATGTTGTTGTGTACGTTGTTAGTGTACTACGTTGTTTTAAATGTTGTGGATTTTTTTATCTAGCGAGAAACTGCGAAAAAAACAAGTATGCTATATATGTGCTGGAAACCATTGTGGAAAAGATTGTGACGTTAACAAATTTAAAGTGTGTTAATTGCCAGTTTAATAAAGATAAAATTATTATTCAAAACATACAGTTTGACTATTCAGGAGGCGCACGAATATCCCCCAAATTTCATTCAACCTAAGTTTTATTTGACCGCAAATCAAATTGCTGAGCAGCCCTTTGTCATCATTTTTATTTTCTCGAATTTTCAGGTGACAGAACCTCTATTTGTTCAAACTACCAGTTATCATACTTTCTATCATACCGAATCCTCATTTGGCATCATTTTCACATTTTCCAATTTCTATTCCCCATAATATTTATTGTTCCTAATTTTCATTTGATACAATTACTGTTTTTCCGAATTTGTATTTAAGGCTGTTGGAGCAGGGTGCACAAAAATGGCGAAACCTGTGAAGCACTCACAACTAACCGACCTACGATAATTCGGTTTTGAGGTTTTAAAAATGCACTTTGAAAATTTTCTAGGTCCGAGAAGGGGTTTCTCGGTGGCTTGAGGGGGTGGGGGGTAATTCTCTGGTTTTTAGAAAAAAATACGGTAACTGCTAAAAATTGAGAGTGAAATCGTGTAGCAACGACGTGAAGTGTGAAGGAAGTCGACTGACCGCTGATGGGTCTCATAGGTCGACCGCACAGTCGGTAAAAGTCGCATCTGTCTTGGCGGGAATTTTAAAATTGAATAAAAAATGCAATTTGTGAAATTTCAAATTGTTTATTGACAAGTCCGAATGATTGGCGAATGCAACAGCATCACTGCAATTTGAATAAAAAAAAAAAATTTTCTCGGAATAATAAACATGGTCTCGGGAAAGGAAAAGTGTACAAGTGATAAAAGGATGCCGGTGTGAACTCGCTGATAATATAATCGATAATAATTCGCAATTTTCTTTAAAATTATTTATTGAGTCATTTACAATTTGAAACACTTATGATATTTTTAAAGGATTTCATGGCACTTGCAGGAGATTCAAGAGAAATTCGAGGAACTCCCAAGTTACTTAATTTCCAATTTTTTTTTGTGATTTTTAAGAATTTAAAAACATTTTATCCATGCATTCTGGCTGAAGATTCAAAAATTCAAGCTCTTTTGGTGAAAATTCATGATATCTCTTAAAATTGAACTATTTATGCTTGCTGGAGGGGGGGGGGGGGATCTTCGCACATTTATAATTAACGAGTTTTGCTTCACGTAGATCAAAATGTTTATGTTGGGCGCGGTTAGTACTTAGATGTGTGACCGTTCGGGAATACTACTAACTGCATGCTGTTGGCGTCGTGGGTGTGGTGAGCCCATACTTGTAGTTATTTACTACAAGAAACTCTCCACTTCGAAACATTACCCGAATCGGGTAGTGTCACGCCTACCCTGAAAGGGAAATGGCTTAATGGTATACATACATGCATACATACGGTGGTAATGCCGAGGAGGGAAATTGGGAGTTGGGCAGCCGAGAGACAGGTCGAGACGCAATCAAACAAAGACTATTAAAATTAGAGCATGGTTTATTAAGCCACTTACACTCGATGATCCGGTTCGGGACTTCCCCGGGATTGGAGAAGCGTCGCTAAGAGCTACGATGATAACAGCGGCGACAATGCGACGTCGGCGTCGCTGGGCAGGCAGGCGACGGGAATCGGATTGGGCGACACCACTGGGCAGATAGATCACGGGGATCCCAAGCACAACTTTAAGGAACGACGACAACGAGAGCGGTTTTCACTAGGGTGGGTTAACCAAGACTGATCCGCTACCGAGCGGTGCCTCGGGACTTCGGGTCCCCTCAGGGGATTCCGTTCCGACTCGTGTGCGGTCCGGCAACCCTTTCGTGCAGGGTCGTACTGAGTCCCGCATTATGGTAACAGTTATGTTACATCTGTTGTCCCTCCCAAAGAATGACAGCTCTCAGTCCTTTCTCCTCCCTTAGTCTAGTTTAAATATTCGCGCGTTGCACTCCCCTCCCTCTGTTAGTATTAAGTTACGCCTTGCGTGGCGTGACGAGCGGGCCCTAGACGAGGTTCAGTCCTGTGGTCAGTTCGTTAGTTGTAAAACGACCGGTGCTTGGCGAGCATCGCGCTCCGCTTTCGGCACCGGCCCCCGGGATCCAATTATAATCGGTCGATGCTCGACTTCTCTTGGTCTTTTTTTCGGGAAATAAAAAGTGATTTTTTCGAGTGTCAGTTTGGTGTTTTCTCTCCCCTTAATGGGAAACCTCCCCTCCAATGGCGGGCTGGTACCGGTGTACCGACCTCCCCGAATCCGCCCAGCGAGAATCCATCGGCTCTTCGAAGGGCACCCGGATCTTCCGATATGGCATCACCGTCCTCGAATGGGCTCTCTCCGGAAATTGATGGTAAGTATCTTGGTTAGTCAGTGGTCCCTCTACCCCCTCCCCCTCGGTTCACTCTTTCCCTTTGGGTTTGCTCACCCCTTCGGTCGCGTGAAATTTAGTCAGATAAACCTTACCCTCACGATCCTCGACGTAGGGTCGGAGTTCATTTGATTTACACTTATAACTTCGTTACCCTTTCTCTCGTTCCTCACCGTAGGATCGGAGAACGACCCCGTTTAGTTCAACCTGATCTCTTCTCTCGAACCTCACCGTAGGATCGGAGAACGATCAGGTTTAATTGACCCTGATCTCTTCTCAGGATCCTCATCATAGGATCGGAGAATAATGGGAGCTGGATAAACTCAAGCGCACTCACGATCCTCGACGTAGGATTGGAGCTCATTTCATTTACATTTCTAACTTCGTTACCCTTTCTCTCGATCCTCACCGTAGGATCGGGGAACGATCGGATTTCATTGAACCTGATCTCTTCTCACGATCCTCATCGTAGGATCGGAGAATAATGGGAGTTAGATAAACTCAAACCCACTCACAATCCTCGACATAGGATCGGAGTTCGTTTAATTTACAATTCTAACTTCGTTACCCTTTCTCTCGATCCTCATCGTAGGATCGGAGAACGATCGGATTTAATTAAACCTGATCTCTCCTCGCGATCCTCATCGTAGGATCGGAGAATAATGGAAGTTAGATAAATTCGAACCCACTCACGATCCTCGCCGTAGGATCGGATTTCACTCAGGTTACGCTTTTACCGTCATTACACTCTCTCACGATCCTCATCGTAGGATCGGAGAACGGTTCAAGTAAAGTAAACCAGCCTTCCTCGCGATCCTCACCGTAGGATCGGAGGCCGCTACCCCCCACGGTCCTGACACCAGATCAGCGATGTCCCCCTTCTTTTGTTGGGTAACTGAATGAGGTACCTTTCTTATTATTTTTTACCTTATCAATATGTATATGGGTCATTCCATGTCAGATTTACAATCAAAATTTGGATTCACTTGAAATTTTTTTTCCTCATTCCAGAAAGGAAAAAAAATGACACGTATTTTTTTTTTTTAAATATGATATGTAAATTTTCTAAGTTATTAATTTTTTTTATTTTTCAAGTGCAAAAAATGTTTTTTTCAATACTGCTTCTAATATTCAACGAAGAGTATAGAATACATAAATAAAATATGCCATGGGATCTACTATTAAGTTCATGCTTTGACGAAAAATCAGAAACGGTATTTAGTACTTTCTATGCAACAATTAAGTAAACATATGGAATTATTTCAAAAGGGACATGTTTGAATTGAATCATTTTTTGTGTAATTTGTTCGTTAAGTACACAGAACTATGTGTCAAAATTTGGGAGTGGACCGTTTAATACTTTTCGAGACAAAAATTTTTTTGTGTGACCGCCCGTTTGGAGCGTGCAACGGGAAGCATAGAGTCAAGCGCACTCAAACATTTGTAAGTGAGTCTACCCTATTTCGATGAGGATTTTATGCATTTTCCACAAATAAAAGTCGGTAAATACTAAAAAGTCTTTTGAGAAAAAACACTGTTTAATTCGAAAGCAGTCATGCAATTTATTAACAATGTACTCGAGAATTTATTTTTTTCAAATATGCAGCTGAAAAGCTGACGGTTTGAAAATTTGGACAACGAGAATAAGCTCTGATTTGCAGTTGACGATTCTTACTGGTTACGAATATAAGGAAGACTTTGATCGAACTGCGATATGGCATTTTCAAGCCACAGCTCATGGTAAGGGTCCCTGTGACGGCGCGGGAGGAGCCTTGAAAAGACAAGCACGAAAAGCTAGTCTTCAAAGGTCTGTGTATGATCAAATAACGACACCATTGCAACTCTACGAATGGGCTCATCGCGATTCTCCGTTATCAAATATCTCTGTTGCCTACAGAACTGAAGAATCTTACAACGAAGCAGCTAATTTTTTGAAAAAACGTTTCGATGAGTGTAAAACGATACCAGGTACGCAAAAAATACACTGTGTTGAACCAGTTACGAATCGTCAACTGCAAATCAGAGCTTATTCTCGTTGTCCAAATTTTCAAACCGTCAGCTTTTCAGCTGCATATTTGAAAAAAAGAAATTCTCGAAAAAAGTAAAAAAAAACCCGCAAAACTGACAACAATTCAATTTTCATTTATTTGGAAGTATTGGATCTAAAAGTACATTGTTAATAAATTGCATGACTGCTTTCGAATTAAACAGTGTTTTTTCTCAAAAGACTTTTTAGTATTTACCGACTTTTATTTGTGGAAAATGCATAAAATCCTCATCGAAATATGGTAGACTCACTTACAAATGTTTGAGTGCGCTTGACTCTATGCTTCCCGTTGCACGCTCCAAGCGGGCGGTCACACAATAAAATTTTTTTCTCGAAAAGTATTAAACCGTCCACTCCCAAATTTTGACACATAGTTCTGTGTACTTAACGAACAAATTACACAAAAAATGATTCAATCCAAACATGTCCCTTTTGAGATAATTCCATTCGTTTACTTAATTGTTGCATAGAAAGTACTAAATACCGTTTCTGATTTTTCGTCAAAGCATGAACTTAATAGTAGATCCCATGACATATTTTATTTATGTATTCTATACTCTTCGTTGAATATCAGAAGCCGTATTGAAAAAAACATTTTTTGCACTTAAAAAATAAAAAAATCAATAACTTAGAAAATTTACATATCATATTGAAAAAAAATATGTGTCATTTTTTTTTCCTTTCTAGAATGAGGAAAAAAAATTTCAAGTGAATCAAAATTTTGATTGTAAATCTGACATGGAATGACCCATATATATGTGTGTGTGTGTTTCGCAGGACCATTTCCTTTTCTCAGTTTTGAAACACAACATATTACGGAATTTTATAATATTTTGAATACCCCTCAAAAATCTACTCACAAAAATTCATAAATTTCACAGCATTTCAAAGAATTTTAAATACTTATTATAGGTACTTCTAAAAACTTAGAAGTTTTTCTTTACAAGTTTTTAGAATCTTGATGATAGTCCGACTGAATTTTCAATCTATATTGATAATTATTAAAAAATGAACTCCTATCTAATACAACGCTGCTGAAGGCTGGTGTCCTTCTCAGCAAAAATTACCAACCAATTGAGACTCACGGTTTCCATTCTCAGTCCTCATCCCGTCTCCAGTAACAGAAGTTTTGGTGGGACTGACGTTACTACTAAACTCTCCACCTTACGACGAATCACTACTTAACTTGGACATAATTTGGACTTGCGAAACAAATTTCGCGCATAAAGGTGGTAGTCGGGTGTACAATCGAAACATGAATCATACAAACAATTAAGTAGCCTCGGAATGGACTGAATCTGATTGACGAAGTGCATACACACGGTAAACGTAAAGGTCGAGTTTGAGGCAATGAATGGAGACTGGTTGTTTGGAATGCCTGAGGAGTGAATGATCTTAAGGTAAGAGAACTACGAGAAACTATGCACGTAAAGAAACTAGATATTTTATGTGCACCCGAGACGAAGAAAAGGGTTGCGAAAGTAGAAACATAGAAAATGGGGTATTAAAAGGCAGTTTTGAAATATGGTCAGGAGTAGGTGAAGAATCACGTGGTAGTCAGGAGGTCGGTTCAATTATGAATGAAAAAGAAAGACAGCAATTTAAAGATCATGATTTTGTATCTCCCGGATTGTTGTGGGCTAGAATTAAGGTAGGAATCAGAAGATTATTCATCATAGCGTGCTCCGCCCAAGTTGCTAGCGATTCGAGGGAAGTCAAAGACGCCTTCTGGAACACTTAAAAGATACAATAAGTACTTGCGATCAAGGTGAAAGAATAGTTTTGCTAGGAGATAATAACGGATGGGTCGGCGTCCAACGTCAGGATACAGATACGGAAAGGGTACTAGGAAAATTTGGGGATCCAAGAAAAAATTATAACGAGGAAAAGTTGGTTAGCTTATGCTTAGAAAAGGGCCTATTTATTACAAATACTTGGTTTCGACATAAAGTGATCCACACTTACACCTGGTGTAAAGGAAAAAACCGCAGTATAATTGACTTTGTTATTGCAGATGAAAGATTAAGAGAATTAGTCAAAGATACAAGAGTCATGAGGGGTTCTGAATGCAATACTGATCATTACCTTCTAGTCTTCAAAATAAACTTAGGGCGGGGATGGAGAAGAAAGAGAAAAAAAATCAAACGAACGCGAATCCAGATTGAAAATTTACAGGAATATAGAGGGCGCTTGGACTTTGTTAGGGATATCATTGTTAAAACTGCGATTGAAGTGTGTGGTACGGCAGTGGTAGGAAGAAAGTCTGGCGATGCGTGTTGGAATGATGAAATTGAGGCAGCCCGACAAGAAAAGAAAGAAGCATACGAAAGAACGTTACACATCACAGATCTTAGCGATCAGAAGAGAAATAGGCTCAAAAATGATTACAGACACAAAAATAGGAAAGTTAAACGACTAGTCAAAGAAAGTAAAGATAAAATCAGAAAACAAGAAGAAAAGTAAATATAAAACGACTTTGAAGGAACCGTGAAACTATTATTTGAACATATGAAGGAAAGTAAAAGTAAAGAGTTTGTCAGCATGAGAAACAGCAAAGGTGAAATGCTATATGATATAGGCAAGATAGTAGACGCTTTAAAAGATTCTTTCAGACAATTATTAGGAGGTAAAGATATAGGGCAACAGAACTGCGACATGAACGTAATGCATTAGAAAACCCAGTTGAAAAAGTCCGTGTCACTGATTTTAGAAATATAATTGAGAACTTAAAAAACGGTAAGGCTGCTGGTGTAGACAGTATTAGCACTTAAATCCTTAAATACGGTGACGAGTACATACTTCACAGGTTGTGCTCAAAAATATTTATTCGTAGGGTAATGAAAATTACGGAAGAAAGGTATGGGAAGTCCGAAGTGGCTTTATGCCAGGAAGATCATGCAAAGATCAGATATTTAGCTTAAGACAGATCACAGAAAAAAGCTTGAGAGTAGGAAAGAAATTTTTCGGTGCATTTGTTGACCTAGAAAAAGCCTTAGACATTCACATGGTTCACTAGCTACGGAAAAATAGATGGGGAGTTAGATAGGCGCATAAATAATGGTAAGAAAGTTATCGGTAGAGTAGTGTCCATTCTCAGAAATAAAAACACATCAATAAAAGCTAAAATGGCCATACATATTTCTATATTCGTATTGACTGTACTATACGGTATCGAGACATGGACCTGTCAAGAAAAGGACTGGAGTAAAATTAACGCGATTGCCATAAAACCTCTGCGCACAATATGCGGGAAAACGCTGATGGACAAAGTCCGAAACGAGATAATCTTCAAAGAATGTGGTTCAGGAGGGACACTAGTTGACATATGAGAAAGAAATTAGTTAAGATGGTTCGGACATCTTGAAAGAATGAAAGATGAACGACTTACCAAACAAGTGTATAAAGGTAAAGTAAATGGCAGAATTCCCAGAGGTAGACCGCCGAAAGAATGGTTAGAATCGGTGAATGAGACATTAATCCGAAGAGGCATAAGAAGCCATAGAAACACAAGAGCTTGCATGAAAAAATGCATTGACCTGAAGGAAGCTAGAGTAGTATGCCAGGACAGAAAAGTGTGGCGACAAGTAGTTTGTAAACAGAGTGACAATAGAGTGAATGACGCCTGAAACAAATACCTTGGATACTAATGGGCCCAAGTGGGGAACCACACATAACCATTTTGTGAGGCTCTTCACTTGGGGTGATCGCTAGAGAGATTGATCAGCAACCTGGGTCGGAGCAGTGTTACGGAACGAACGTGTCATTTAAATAAATAACACGAGAATTCTAGATCAGTCTAAAACATCTATTCCTTACACCTATATACCTATCTATCTCATACCTATATACCCATCTAGACACTACTATTTTCCAACCGAGCAAGTCACGCCTACCCCGAAAGGGAAATGGCTGAATGGTATAATAATAGTAATTTACATATCTTGTCTTGACATAAATTATAATAATTTGGAAATTCATATAAAATTATAGACTTGTCGTTGTTCGTATTTGTTGTGGTGTAACGTATAAAAAAAATTAAAATCGCATTCTTTTATCACTTGTACATTTTTCCTTTTCCGTGACCACGTTTATTATTCTAAGAAAACATTGATTTTTTATTCAAATTACAGTGATACTGTTGCATTCGCCAATCATTCAGACTTCTCAATAAACAATGAAAAAAAAAGAAATTACAAGTTGCATTTTTTCATTCAATTTCAAAATACGCGCCAAAGCAGATGCGACTTTTACCGCAGTGCATTTTCGTAGTGCGATCCAGTACGGTCGAGCTGTCAGCGCCATCAGCTGTCAGTCGGCTTTCTTCACACTTTACATCTTTGCTACACTGAAACTGACAATGATTTCAAGGACGCATTGAAAAATGTTGGATACATTACATTTTATTTAAATTTCAAGAAAACGCTGAAATGTGCACTACTTTCGAAATATATTCTTAAACGATTGACACAACCACTACATCCTGGCTCAATTTGTAGTGAATTCTGTTAACTTTCAGCCTATCTAAAAGAAAATTGTTTACTCTCACGTAATTAACATTAAAAGATCTTAAGCAATCATCGATAAACAGGTGATGTCATACTCGTGAACGGCAATGTAGTTTCGATTAATATGTATCACTTCAGTCTGTGATAAATAAATAATTGATTTCTACGCGACATACATTTTTCATATGTTTATTATGTTCAATTTCGTATTTCTATACCTTAATTTAGGCAAATGATAAAAAGACATCTTTATATTGTTCGAGGTTGCTACCTGGAAAACCCAGGTATTTCAAACTGCCTGGTCATTACACACACTGATCTTTCTTCGTGTTAAATTTTAACAAAAAAATGCAATAACATTTATTTTAGTTCTAAGATGCGATAAAAATTATTTTAGATAAAAGTTGTTTCGAGTGTCGACCAGGGTGTAGTAATAGTAATAATGTAGTCAGTGCTGGTTACTGGTCTGTTTCTTTATTGCTGGGAAATCTCTCAGTCAAGATAGATAGACGTTTCGGCCACGGTTCTGCAGCCCTTATCAAGATAAGAGTCCTAAATAACAGATTACAAGTCTCAGCGGGTTGTCCTAGTAAAATAATAAATTAATATATAAAGAGGAAGTTGTAAAGGCGTGCCAGGGCCTCAATTTCATTTAACATACCTATGAAATGCTCCTATCTGTCGTATAAATATATTTTTATGGTATAAAAACTTTTGGTGGTATAAAGTTACATAGAACGTGTAATGAATTTGACTCTGCCTGTAATACGAACACTTCCAAACTTAAATAAAATAACGATGGTGCACTTGCACATGTTTATCTTGTGTCGCTTCACAGGTAGAGTAGAGAGAGAGAGAGAGCGATCTAAAGTTGAGACGTAGCATACATTTCAGAGGTGGGACTAGTTATGGTCAGTCCCAATGCCCATTAGTATAATTTAGCTAAGGTGTCGTAAAGATGAACAAAACATTCTTAAACAACTTTTTTTGTAACTATAATTAGACTATTGTACAATTTACTTATATTGTCAACGTCTGATTTCAGATTTACAGTGTTATTAGTTTTAATAATATGGTACATTTCCATGAAATTTCTCCTATGATTTCCGGATTCTTTGGCTAGAATTGTTGTATTATCAAAATTGAAATGATGATTAAGATCTACTGCGTGTTTCGCTAAAGCAGTGCTACATTTTCCATTCTGGCAGGATTTTTCATGCTCTTTAACTCTTACTTTTAGATATCGTTTACTTTGTTCAACGTAACTTATGTCACAATCATGACAAGGTATTTTATATACTATATCAGTGCACATATCTAAAGGCCTTTTGCCTTTAAGGTGCCTGAAACAACCAAGTGAATCTTTAATAGGTTTGTATAGGATTTTTATATTTATATTAGAGCCGTTAAAAATAACTGGCATAAAATTAAAGAACACACGATACTTCCTTTAGATTATTTTAAACTCATCTTATCTTTTTGCCTTGAGAACGCTTATTGCACATTCCAAAATAATTTCTTCAAACAGACATTTGGTGGACCCATGGGTTCTCCAATATCTGCAGCAGTAGCCGATCTAGTTATGGAAGAACTCGAGAATCAAGTTATAGACCAAAACACACCATATAATACTCTATTCTTCTATAGATATGTGGACGACGTCCTTAGCTGCCTACATAGAAATCAAATTGACCAATTTTTGAAAAGTTTTAATAATTACCATCCACGCCCACAGTTTACCATTGAACGAGAAAACAATGGCCAGATAAATTACTTAGATGTTACAGTCATGCACAAAGAAGGTCAAGTCACTACCAATTGGTTTAGGAAACCGTCGTGTTCTCATAGATATACTAATTTTAATTCAATTACCTACCCTCCTTATAAAATTAGCGTCATTTACAGTCTCGTCGATAGAGCGATCAAGCTATCTCATGAATCATATTACACATCTAATATTAAAGTAATTGAATAAATTTTAAAAGATAACGATTTTCCACCTACTTTCTCAACAAAATATATTAAGGGGTCTACCCACTTTAGTCGCGCAAAAATAAGGCTATTTTCAAGAATTTTTTCACATAATTTTAAATTGAAGATATTGCTACATAAGATGTTACATTAAAAAAATGCATTCTAGAAATACATGAAAAAAAATTTTTAAATTCATTTTAGTAAATATTGGTGAATAAAAATGATGGTTGAAAGAAGATAAAAAAAAGGAGGGTGTGCGCTGTTGATGTTTTCTCTGGCACGGACGGTCGGAAACAAAAAAATGAAACGGTTTTAGATTCAGTAGATAAATGGCTATAGCGCATATCATACGATTTTTGGTTTTTTCAAAATTAACAAAATGGCGGACATCTTTCGAAAAGTAAGAAAAAAAACACGTATTTTTTCACCTTTTCTTGCAAACAAAAAATAGTTAAAATCAAAATTTCAAAAATCTTATGATATGCGCTATAGCTATACTCATAAAGAATATGTGGTAAAATTTTGGTAAGGATCGGTTAAGTAGTTTCCGAGATTTTATCAACAAGCCGTCCAAAAACGTTGATTCGAGAAAAACGCGTTGCATAGATTTCTTATCCATTTTGGAAATCACGAGCATAGAGATGTTGACGATTCCAAATTTTAGACACGTCTGATGAAGAAAGAATGTCGTGTGTATGATTCATAGCATGATCCAACCCACACAAGGTCTAGCCACGCGCAAGTAAAAAAAATCGCAGCCAATCAGAAACGACACCAGCACACCGCCAAATTGAAAAAATGTACAGCTGCCGGCTGCGTTGAATGGTAACCAAGAAGGGCGTGCCTAAAAGTACACTTAGACTGCTCCGATCTTTATGAAATGTTAGTATGATATTTTCCGATATATATACTTTCGAAAAATGCAATAAAAAAGAAAAATCGATTTTTTGAAAATTCTAAAGTGGGTAGACCCCTTAACAGACGATTGAGTTCAATCCTTAATAATAATTATAATACTACAGATAAAAAGAAGTTTAGAGAAACAATATAAACAATATAAACAATTTAATATAAAAATCATATAAAAACCTATTAAAGATTCACTTGGTTGTTTCCGACACCTTAAAGACAAAACACCTTTAGATATGTAGACTAATCCTGTAGATGAAAACTCTTATAGTCTATAAAATACCTTGTCATGATTGTGACATGAGTTATGTTGGACAAAGTAAACGATATCTAAAAGTAAGAGTTGAAGGGCATGAAAAATCCTGCCAGAATGGAAAACGTAGCACTGCTTTAGCGAAACACGCAATAGATCTTAATCATAATTTCAATTTTGGTAATACAAAAATTCTAGCCAAAGAATCCGGATATCATAGAAGAAATTTCATGGAAATGTACCATATTATTAAAACTAATAACACTGTAAATCTGAAATCAGATGTTGACAATATAAGTAAATTGTACAATAGTCTAATTATAGCTACAAACAAAGTTATTCAATAATGTTTTGTTCATCTTTACGACACCTTAGCTAAATTATACTAATGGGCATTGGCACTGACCATAACTAGTCCCACCTCTGAAATGTATGCTACGTCTCAACTTTAGATCGCTCTCTCTCTCTCTCTCTACTCTACCTGTGAAGCGACACAAGATAAACATGTGCAAGTGCACCATCGTTATTTTATTTAAGTTTGGAAGTGTTCGTATTACAGGCAGAGTCAAATTCATGACACGTCCTATGTAACTTTATACCACCAAAAGTTTGTATACCATAAAATATATGCATACGACATATAGGAGCATTTTATAGGTATGTTGAATGAAATTGAGGTTATGTCACGCCTTTACAACTTCCTCTTTATATACTAATTTACTATTTTACTACGACAACCCGCTGAGACTTGTAATCTGTTATTTAAGACTCTTATATTGATAAGTCCTGCAGAACCGTGGCCGAAACGTCTATGTATCTTAACGGAGGGATCCCCAGCAATAAAGAAACAGACCAGTAACCAAAACTAAATACATCATTACTAAAAATTATTTTAGTTAAAAACGTGGTTGATAAAACGATTAATGGAATGAAAAAAATAGACCGGGAAAAATCTTTGATGGCCGGGAATTTCTTTCCTGAATAAAAACTTCCACCCTGTAAAACAAATATAAAGTCTTTAAAATTTCTGCCAAAAGAGCAGAAACTGTGCCTGTGTACCAATCGTGTATGAAGTGAGGCATTTGTTATAAAAAATATGGTATACGTCAAGGGGGAGGGAAATTTCATGCGTAATATACTATTACATCTGCATTTGCAAAACTGCCTGTCAGGTCGCTAAGCACTGGGACGTGAACAGTCAGAACCCCCTCAAGTATGTCAAAAAAATCGTGTCGTAAAAGCATTTTGTAAAATCTCAAATTTTTTCACAAATACCTAATACACCTATTTGCACTACCTCTATCGCGACTTCCCCTATTCTCTTTGATCCCACTACCTTCATTTAAAAAAATGACATTCAATGTAATCTATTTAATAATTTAGTTTCAGTTTATAAATGGCTATCAATTGTTGGCAAATACAAATTTAATACAAATTGTTTTATATGGAAATACTTACATGCCTATCCAGAGATCTCAATTTTTACTTTTTTCTACTGAATGAAACTTCAAGCAAACCAGAAAGTTGTTTAAGATTGGTACGTAAAAGTAGCATAATAACGGTAAAGCGCCACTTAAATCGTGATTAACTTTATTGTAATCCAAATTATGAATTTACACATTAAGAGAGCGCGATACCGTCACGGCGCACAGTGAGTTTTTTTACAATTTTTTTTTCAAAATTCTGCTGACTGCTCAATTTTTGACCGATTCTAATAAATTTTTTTTTTAAATACTCGTAACGAATTATAAATTCATGTAGGACTGCTACTTTTTTAATTTTTCTGCAACAAACTAATCTAAAAAAATATGAACTTACCAAGGTAGGGTTTCAGGTTTGTGGGTTTGCCTCTTGCGGGTTTGTGGATTTGTGGTTTTAGGTTTATGCGTTTGAGGTTTGTGGGTTTGGGGTTTAAGGTTTATGGATTTGTGAGTTTGAGGTTTGTAGGTTTATGGGCTTGGGGGTTTAAAGTCCCGGAATTGAGGTATCTGCTTTTGAGGTTTGTTGGTTTACGGGTGTGTGGCTTTGAGGTTTGTAGGTTTGAGGTTTGTGCGTTTGAGGTTTGTGGGTTTGTGGTTTTAGGTTTATGTGTTTGAAGTTTGTGGATTTTGGAATTTTAGGCTTATGGATTTGTGAGTTTGAGGATTGTAGGTTTATGGGCTTGAGGGATTTATGTTTGTGTATTTGAGGTTTGTGGGTTTTAGGTTTATGGATTTGTGAGTTTGAGGATTGTAGGTTTATGAGATTGAGGGATTTATATTTGTGTATTTGAGGTTTGAGGGTTCGCGGGTTTGGAGGTTTGAGGTTTGTGGGCTTGAGGTATATTTTTTGTGGGTTCAAGTTTTGAGGTTTATGCGTTTGAGGTTTGTGGTTTTGAAGTTTGTGGTTGGAGGTTTGTGGGTTTATGAGATTGAGGGATTTATATTTGTGGATTTGAGGTTTGTGGGTTCGCGGGTTTGGAGGTTTGAGGTTTGTGGGCTTGAGGTATATTTTTTGTGGGTTCAAGTTTCGAGGTTTATGCGTTTGAGGTTTGTGGTTTTGAAGTTTGTGGGTTGGAGGTTTGTGGGTTTGCTGTTTGTGGGCTTG